>VDFB02051651.1:0-41663 GCA_007258455.2 Sequoia sempervirens | reverse complement strand
GGCTTGGATATGTTGATGGCATGAAGTTTACCTATTATGGTGTATACACCTTAGTTTTGAGGTATAGTTAGTTGGATGTGTTAGCAACTAGTGGTTGTTATTCTAGCTCTGGTGATTATTTCTTGATAACTACTAGTGCATATTTGTTACCACTAGATTTAGTGTTTGTGTTTGGATATCAATTTGTGGTAGGACTTATATGACAATTAGTGTGGTATCTTCTTGATCGGATCTTATATTTCATGCATTGGCATGATGAAGGGTGAGAGAATTCATGTTTGAAATGGTCACCTTGATTATTATTGCAAGTATCTTGATGGAGCATATGGAGAACTTAGATTTCCTAATGGTACATGTTGGATATAAGGAGTGCTCCCTACTTTTACCACTTGGTGACCCCTTTCCCTAATCCCCTTTATTCACATGTGCTTGAATTTTAGTTTGAGTACTTACCTTTCAAAAGGTGGTGAATAAACGACTAAGCTAGAGTACATGGAACCTGACCCTCAAGCTAATATGGTGGATAACGATGTTGTGGTGTCTTGAGGCTATGTGGAAACTTGATTTTCCTTGGCCCTATCTACTCTCTATGTGGATGTATCATCTATTATAGGATTTCTCGTTTTATGGCCATGTGTCTATGTATTAAGATGTCTTTTTTGGGGCATATTTTGTACTTCACTTTTATAGCTTTTTTTTATCACTTCAGTTTCTAAGAGATCATTGAATAGAGTGTTATCAATAACAATCTTAAAATGACGTACTTCAAAAGTATTAAAAAAAGCTTCTTATAATAATTCAATAACAAGACAATTAATTTATTTCTTAAGATTGAATAGAGAGTTGTGATATTTATAAATATATATATTAAATTCTAAGTTGAAATTTTCAATACAAATTAGAAGTTGAAATGATTAGTTTGATTTAGAAAATTTATGTTAAATTTGATTTACTTTTTATTTATATAATTATGTTTGGCATTCTTTATTCTATGTCCAAGTTTAAAAGTGCTTCTTAAGTTATGACTTTAATTTCATTATAGTACTGATATTAATTAAGTCTTTTTAACTGTTATTTTTATTTAATTTTTAAAATTTAAAGCTCATCATACATTAATTTACAAACTAATATGGAAATAATAAATTAATTAATGTTTTAGACTTTAAATTAATTTATTACTTAACATTCGAGATATTAAAGACAAATAAATAGAAATGATAAGTGAGTGAGATTAGAGCATACCTAGGATTTGAGGTGTCATGTTGAATTTGGTTGTTGCTATATTATGGCAAGGAGTTGATAACTAAGCTCTTAAACTAAATTAATATCAAAGACTTGTTATAAATGGAATCTAAGCTTTCAAGAGCCTTGAACATGATAGCACTCATAATTTAGTCCTCCTAGTGTGATTGGTTTTAGTGGCATAATTTTGTCCAGTATTAGTTTTATCTTTAGCACCTACAAAAATATTGCCTAGTCTATATTTATGTCAAGTAAATAACTTGGTGTCAAAGAGCACCATTGAGAGTCTACTATGTATAAAAGGGGAAAATGCATCTTTCTTGTCACTTGTTAGGCCCCTCATTTGTATTGACAATAGTGGAAGATAGATAAAAGGAGCCAATGGTCAATGTTTGATGCTAGTTGAGTCCAATGCAAATTGAATATATTGCTAACAATTATTGAGATATGGACAAAAGAAAAGTGATAGATGTCAAAATTATTAAATTATTATGTTTAATGGCAACTAGAATTGATGTAAGTCGAGCCTAATGTTAATTACGACATGCAAATTAACTCCTATGAGGAGAGTGCTTTTGTACAATTATGTGATCATAGAACTTGCATCCTAGTATGATGCCATACACAACCCTAGACACAATGTGAACTTTTTGACAACCACACCAAATGAGTAATGATCATATCTTAATATTGTCAACCTTGGAAAGAGAATTTTTTAATATAAGGGCAAGATTGTACCCACAATCCCATCCAAGGAATGTAAATATAAGTGTGATCTAGCCCAAATGGTCAAAACTCTAGAAATTGGATCAATGTTGGTCTAAAGATGAATGATTTGGAATAATATAATGCTTAGGTTTAGGTTTAGGGCCAATGTGTGTTTAAAAAGATCCAAAAAGTGCATTAGAATCATTCTTTAGACACATCCACGTGAAGTGGCATAAAACATAGAGGTGAAAAAGTGGATTGTGTATTTTATACTCTACATTTTTCCCCACTTTTATGTGCATACAAAATTGAGCAAGTAAGCATACTAAAGTAGAAATGGAATAAGCAACTATGATAAAAAAAAAAAAAGGATATAGAATCTTTTAAAACCCAAAAATATAAGTGATTGAAATAGGTGTGTACTACATGTTGAACTACACAAACTAAAAATAGAATCAGTAGATAAGATGACCCTACTTGAATTGAGTGTACTACAAAGGGCTACTCACAAATCAAGGAGAGATTTAAAAATTAAAATTGTTATTCAAACTCTATAAATGCTTATTATTGATGCTAGGGGATAAAGTTAGGGGGAAATAAATAGATAAATTAAAGATAGTAAAAAATAAAATATGTGAAAAGGGGAGGAGGAACAAAAGTTTTTGTGATGAGAAATGGTAGAACAATAATAAATTGTGAAAACAAAGAGAAATGAAGGAAAAGTGAGGCTAGGAAGAATGTGAAAGTTTAAAAATTGGAGTCAATAGGTAGATAATTGAGAAAGATGACAATTATATAGAGAAGCGGTGATGACAAAGAAAGGGAAGGTAGTGAATTAAGAAAAATTGGAAGTATAAGTAAACAAAAGGAAGGAAAGAGGCTCAATGAAGAGACAAGAAAACATGAGGAAAGTAGTCCTAAGAGGCTAAAACTATATCACAAGAATATTGGAATCAACTTGAGTCCTTGTTATTGAATTTAAGAATGTTCAAGATCACTCATTGTGAAATGTCAATAATTCTTTATGAAATTAATAATTAGAATAAGTATTACTAATTTAACAAAAAAAGATATAGAAATATTAACAATAACACTTTCAATTACATAAATAAATTTATACAATATTTTTATTAAAAAAATCATAAAGGGTAAAAAGCAGTTATCGAAAGGGCTCAAACCCTTTTTACAAAGCAAATATTCAATAATACAGCCCATCAAATAAGACTAAAACAAGAGTCCATCAACGCCAAGGCTAACAACCAACAACAGAGACACTAGACAAACAACTTAAGGATATGAAGAATAAAACACTATGTTGAGACTAAAAACTAAAGGACAAACTAAATAGCCCTCAAAAAAAAAACATCATCCACAATTCTTAACTAGCTACTTGAAGCCATAAAGTTCTAGATTAGGGTAAATGCAAGAAGATGAGTCCACTTCTAGTAGAAGTTTCAAACTTAGAAAAAAACTCGAAATCAAGCAAAACGAAATGGGATCTCGTTATTTAGCAAACGAGATCCTGTTTCACTTCGAGGCCACAAGCCAAAAACAAGATCCTGATAAAAAATAGGATCTTGTTAAAATTTAAAAAAATCAAAACAAAATCTTGTTCCCATTTTGTAAAAGCTTAAAATTTAAAAAAAAAAAACAAAACAAACAAAACGTGAAATCCCACAAAAATTTAAATTTTCACCAATTTTTGCTATGGGTTTCTGACGTAAAAAGGCTCGGTAGCTAACCTTTGTTGGGACTCATTTCTGACTAGTAACTTGAAGGTCATGTTAGTAGAAAAAGAGTGGATTCTGAGATTATTGTTTGAAAAACCATTTTTTGCAAAAAATTGACAAAATTATAAACCCAGTATAGATGAGATGTGTAGATTCCAAATATATAAATTTTTTTACAATTAAATTATTTTTCTATTTTTCAAATATTTTTTGATGATACTAATCCATAAACTTGAAATATCAAGGTTTTTTAGTATTTTAATAACTTCTTATTAAAATATTTTTTTCAAAAACAAATTATACGTAAGCAATCTTTAGACAATTATTTTCAATTTGAAAAAAAAAATGATAAGTTTTGGTCATCTCATGTGTGATGTACATGACTATTTTTCAAAACAGCAAATATGCCCAATAAAAAATTAACCAAAAAATGTTCAAAAAAATATCGTGAGCATTCTTCAGTGTGTTACAAATATTTTCTCAAAAAGATTCAGAAAAATACAATTATTTAGGTCAAAATATGGATGTCATGCACATGCATGGTATGGTAAAAAAAAATGAATTTTAAATAGTGGTTTTTAGACATGGCTATTGAAAATCAATTTGTATCATCAGGGTATTAAAATAAATTACATATTTGGAAACTAGAATCCAATTGCTACAATTTATGATTAGTGACTTTTTTCAAGATTTCATATCTAATTGTTTCAAATTTTAAGGTCAAATGTGAAGTTCTAAAAAATCATGGAAAACACATACTTTTTGGCCAAAAAGTGGACTCAACTTCTTGCACACACCCATTACCTTGTCCTTCAATTGCAACATTTGCCAACTCCTTGAAATTGTTTGATTGGGAAAAGGGATCTAAGTCCTAAATCACACTTCTCCCAATTTTGGGGGGTTGGGTGGATTAAAAATGATCTCAAAACCCACTTGACTACAAACCTCAATGGAAGAGTCAGAATGGTGGATCAAGATTTTAATCCACTGGTGTTCTTTTGTGTGTGAGGGGTTTATGATTGATTGATTGTAAATTAACTAAATTTTAAGATGCAATGATGTTCCTAGGTAAACTATGAAAATGCACCAAATTATTATGATTTCTAAGAAATTGAACACACAAAGACAGAAATAGAATCCAAAAAGGCAGAGAGCAAACACAGAGGAACTTGGTGATGAATTAGCTAGTCTAGGGCATGTTATGCCCTAGACTGTCCTCATGTTTTTTAAGATCTAAAAACACAGGGTTGAAATCTCTAGTATGTAGCTCTTGTTCTCTCAAGGTCACTGTCGAACTTTATCTGTTGATGAGAAAATCCATATTTTGTGGTTTGGCAACTTGTAGGACTTGAAAGCATGAATGAGCAATTAGTCTTTATCTTCCTCCAATTAGCTTCATATTTGAAAACATGCACATATAAAAAAGGGGGAAGGGTTGTTTCATATAAGAGCTTGCCTAAGTCAAACCCTATTTTGGCAATTCTACATCCACAACAGCTATGATGATGTAAAACAAGAGAGCTTACCCTCGATTGGGCAGAGGCTAAATGATAAACAAGTAATGAATTGACTAATGTTGCAACTCACCATTGAGATTTGCATTCCTCAATGGAATGAAGTCATGTACTCATCACCTTCAAGGAGAATTTGATAGCTTGATTGGAGTCCTACAAGTGTTAGTACTCACAAAACAAATGATCATAAAACATGATCAAACTTGCATAAAAACATGATGAATAATTGACTAATGCTTGGCACGAATAAATGTTGCAATAATGCTAATAATTCTACTCTTGACTGCTTTTGATTGCTCAATAATAATTTCAATTGCTTCCAAAACATGTTAGGTGTCATTAGGTGTGCTTAGGATGAAAATGGCTAGTATTTACATGCAATTCTTATAATTTCTCAAAAATCAAATGTTGATAGCCGACAAATGAAATTGGAAATTCAAATAATAAAATATTGACACCGACATATTCAAATTGGAGCCAAAAAGGGGTGATCTATGGCATGGGGTACCCTAGACTAGACCCATTATTTTTGAAACCCAAAGTGTCAAGGGCAAATATTGAATGCTTACTTTTATTTCCCATTGTTTGATTTTTTTAAGATGTATATAAAACAAGTAATAAAATGCATAACTAAGTCCAAGCACATAGGGGGAAGCTAAACCTAGTGTGAAATTGTCAAGGGTGACAATTTTTGACGTTGCAAAAACAAATTTATTTCATATTTGTTTGCCCTTTTTTCCACTTGCATCCTTGGATCAATAGATTTCATGGGAATATATGTTCTCTTGTAAGAATTATCTCAATTGCTTTACATTTGAATGCAAAGGAAGCAACCTTAGCTCATAATGGAACAACAAGAGAGGGACAACTTTCCTTCTTTTCTTATCTACTCTAAGGCTCAAATTCCAATTTTCTTATCTCCTTACCTAAAGATGGAGGGTAGATTGAAGGCTAAACCTTCCAAAAGAAACTTCTATCACAAGGTCTTCACTATTTATCTTGCACATCAACTCCCCTCCATACTAAGCATACACAAGCTCTTAAATATTGAGTCCCCCTACCATGGCTCTCTAGAAAATGACAAGGATTAATGCTCAACTCATAATCTCTAGAATCAAGCATATCAACCTCCTAAACATTATGCTTCACCACACTATTTTCCAACTCCATATCAATCTTGTCAAAGGCAATCAACCCTTCTTTAACCTTAGGCTAACTTAGTTCATGTTTCCTTTTCTTTCTCCAAACTTCATTATTCTTGTTGACTATGTGAATCTATTGGCAAGGTGACCAAATTTGTCTCATTTTAAGCAAAGAACAAAGCAATCCTCATACTCAATCTTTTGCATCCATACCCCATATTTTGAGGATAAAATGATAAAGAAATGGATATCCTTGTCCATCACAACATTCTCATAGAATATAACATAAGTCAAATATTTTCTAGATCTAGTGGTTACATCAAAAGTTATGAGTTGTCCTAAAGATTTGGAAATTCCATATATTACTTCCTCCAACAAAGGAGTCATCCTCAATATTGTGCACCCATTTGCCATATTTTAAGGATAAGATGATAAAAAAAATGATCCTTGTCCCCCTCAACATTCGCATAGGATTAAAAGGGAAATCATGAGATGTTGCCTATTTTGAAAAGGGAAATCATGAGATGTTGTGACAAGTACTTGATCATTAAAACTAAGTTGGATTGTACCCTTCGTAATCTCCTTTTGGGGATCTTGTTAAGCTATCATATTCCCAAGTTTTTTTATTTTGATTTTGATGTTACTAATAATTATAAGATCAAGCTCCTTATTGGCCCTATATTGTCTGCTATTTTGTCTCCGCGTCTGAAAGCTAACTTTTTTGGTTTTACTAAATTTGGCTCGCTCTTGAAATCTAACCTTTTAGGTGTTTCTAATTTTGGCCCCACGGCCATCTTGCCTAGGTTTCTATGCATCTTCTACGTGGAAGGCAAATCATCCTTTCCATTCATGTCCTACTTACCTAGTTGATTGTGTGTGGAGATCCTCCTTTATGATTCTGCTAAGATTGCTTCTTGGAAATTACTTACTCGTGTGTGACCTATCATTTGCCTTGATTATCAAAGACTGTCATTTCTGGCTTAAAATCCTTTGTGTGGGTGATTTTTCACCTTTCTATTATCTCTAACCTTTTATTTTCTCAGGGTTCCCGGTTATCCTCTGTGCAGAGTGACACTATGGGTGGTGATAGGGTGCAGACTGAGCCGGATAATTGCAACAAATTTCGCAAAGATCCGCTTGTTTGGCGCATTTGTGTCGAATGTGGTCTTGCTCCTCTAATGGAGAGACTGGTGGGCCATGACCCTAATATGTCGAATCAATTTGTCAATTCGTGGAAAGATCATCATGTGACTTTGGGAGGCATTTCCACTCCTGTGGATGAGGAAGTGATTGCGCAGGCTATGGGGCTCCAGTGTACTGGTATGAAGCATCTAAAACACACTAAAACTCAGAACAATGAAAGTATGAACAAGTTTTTTGTGGGGAATGAGGCACCGATGTGCAACCATTCGGGTTTTGACCGGGAGGCTCTCCCTCAGCCATGGAACCAGGTGTGCCTTGCCTTGATGAAGTATGTAACTCTGGAAGGTAGATACAAAACCTATTACTACTACCATTTCCCTCTGTTGAATCACCTCAAGCATAAAGTTTTGTTAAGCTTTCATTTTTTCCTGCTTATGGACTAAGAGAAATTTGTTGAAAAATGTGTTGAGGTTGCTAGTCAAAATCCTAATGACCCTCCTCCCCTGCCGCTCCACCAGGGCCTCATTTTGAGGCTCTACCACTTCCATCTTGTTTTATGTCCGCCAAAACCCATATCAGTTATCCATATTGAAGAGATTGAGCCCCCCATTGTTACCAATTTATCTCCGGCTAAATCTAAAGGCGCTGTTAGGAAAAACCACCCGATTCCTACTGACACGCATAAACCCAAACCCATTGCTAAAAAGCTTACGGGGAATGAGGGAGCGGCCCAGACTAGTGCGGCGGCTAGTCTTTGTGAACTCAAATCAACCCCCGCCAAGACTACCAACAAGCCTGCCCTGAAGGAAAAAAAAGGCAAGGAGGAAGGTAAGAAATGGAATGGACCGGAAGGAATGGACAGGATGGAGCCGGAAGAATATTCGAATGGAAGGAATGGAATGGAAGAATGAAGAATGGAAAATGGACTCCCGATGGAAACCGGAATTTGAGCATAATATCATCGGCGAAGGCGACTACTTCGCTGAGGGGAGGAGTTCTGTGTGCTGAAGGAAAGATTGGATAAATTGGAATAAAAAAATTGTGGTTTGACACGCTTCACGGTTAAGCTAGTCCACTGTGTCACCAGTACCCTATCGGCGGTTATGAAGGATGACATTGACATGAAAAAGACTGAAGACCGTCAGGAATGGGTCAGAGATGATATTGTTAATCTACTATCTAAGAACTGGGAAGATATCAGTTAGTCTATTGCTGGTCAGTTGTTTGTCCGTCTGTTGTTAGTCTGCGGTGTCTGTTTTTTGGTTTTGTGTTTTTTGATGTTTTTTTTATCTTGATCTCTATTGGCCCTTGTGGCTCTTTGTGAAGGGTACAGCACCCTAAAAATGTTGCTTACCTAATCAAAAACATTCGCATAGGATTAGCATAAGTCAAATATTTTCTAAATTTGGTGATTACATCAAAAGCTATGAGTTGTCCAAAACATTTGACAATTCCAAACATCACTTGCTCATCCTTGTACTCTAATTGCAATTTGGAAGTCTAACCCAAACAATGACCCTCTCAACATGCTCCTCATAAACAAAACTAAGTTTCCATTAAAGATTACTTTATACTCAAATTTATAAAAATCAGTTTCAAATATTAAAAAATAAACTACTTAAATCAATTAGTGTTACATAATTTAATTGCAAATTACAAATTATGTTATTCGTGTAGTATGTGTTAAAGGTAAGTACTAATAATAGAGTTGACTGCAAAAACATCATAATTCAAGCATACATGAAATCTTTTCAATATAACTTTTGGTCGGTGCATTTAAATTTTGTTCAATATAAATTTTAGTCGGTACATTTTGAAGCTTATTCAATATAAATTTTGGTCGTTTCCATGATCCAAAACCACTAAAATCTTTGGACCGGAGTCAAAGTCGACAACTTCAATAAAAGCTTCTTCCTCTCACTCCCTTTTTCTGATTGATAATAGATATCTCATGGTTAGAAGGTGCAAAAGCGGTGCCATTTCTTGAGATACTGCCTAGAAGAGTAAATTAATCATGAATATCGATAAATTCTTATGGTATATTATCGCTATTGCATTTGATCTCATGCTTAAGATTTGCACGCTATTTTTATTGCTTTTGACATTTCATATAGACTTTGGAGTTCTTTGAGTGCCTAACAAACTTTTTTATATATAAAAACAAAACAAAAAAAGAGAATATTATGAAAAGCAGTTTACCTCAAAATTCTGGAGTTGTTAGGTTTCATGTCATAATCTGACCATAAAAAGCCTATCGTTAAGCAGTGTCTAACGATAGGCTTTTTATAAAAAGCATAGTTTTATGGTCCAAAGATAGGCACCATGCTGGTTATGAGGAGTTGATGCTATGTCACGTTTAAAAAGCGTATAGTACGTTTGTCAAGTTCTCTCAAATTTGTAACTTGAGACGAATACGACCTTCGATCAATGTTATTTAATCAATCTAAAAGGACAGCCTTCATTTATGCAACCACTTTCATAATTTAATCTCATGAACACAATTATCGTCAATCTACTCACAACGACCATTAGAGTTTTTATGGATTTGTAGCTTTCTAGGGCAACCATCTAGGCTTGAGCAAAATAAATAAACAAAGGTCTTTACTCCCATAGTTCGTTCCTCTTTGACCTAAGATAACAATCTGAAGATGTTTGCAAACTGGGCTTAGCTAAAACACCTGAAGGTCTTTAATTAACTCATAACTTACGATTTGTTTGATTTCGATTTTACATAGAGTGTATTATGACTTTGTGGCCGCTGTGGCAAAACTCATGTTTACAATGTTATAAGAGGCAACCATATTCCTGACAATCACGTGGGAATTAAAGTTTTGAATCAAGTATTTTTATTTTCCTTAAGAGGATGTTACTGGGATCATAGAGTTTCAAGTTCCAGTACGCTTTCTGATGAGTCCTAGATTTGTTAATCAGATCTTAGCAATAATCCTATTGTTGGGGGTTACCAACTGTATCATCACTCTCCCTCTTATTTATGTCAAATATAGAAAATTCATATCAAGGTGATCCATATTGCTTACCTTGACAACTAAAAATTGGAAAGCCAATATTTTAAACATTGCAACTCAGGTGACCTGAGTGGCATGAATTGCAGCTGAATTGAACTGGTGTCGTCTATTACAGCTCATGTGGCCTACATTGTCATAGATTCTAAGAGCCAAATATATATAGCCAATCCGGTAATATATAGAGTTTGTTCAAACTCAAAATGTTTTTCAAATTGTTATAGGTGCTCATCAAAAATTCATGGCCATTGTTAGTTGCCTAAAGTAAAGCTAGACTTACAATTTTGAGATTATTTCCACACCTTCAACTTTCTGTAATTTCCCAACATTGAGTGTAACTGGGGCTTTTTGGCAGGCTCCTTATTACAGTTCGGTTGTGATTCATTTCTACAACACTTCCAAGAGATTACTTTGGAATCAACATTTTCTTATCCACTCTCCTCTACCAGCAGTAATTTGCCATAATTCCAAGTTAATTTCATAAGATATTTTAGGATAAAGTTAAATCAGAATTGTGTCCTGTGCTACTAGGTCTTCCATGAACTTAAATTATGAAATTAAAAAATGAAAGCACCTTAAAACATACATTTGCATAGCTCCACGTTAACATAAAAAAATTTCATCCACTAATTTGCTACCTCCAACTTGTGCAAATTGAATTCCAATGAAAAAACTATCTACCTCAACTTAACCGAATCAAAAGCTAATGAAAAAATAATCTTGTGATGACTATAAATCTTGACCAGCGTGCTTATAATTGTGTGTTACTGTTTTCCTTCTTGTGAATGTACTGCAGTGCAAGAACAATGCTTTCGCAATCATAATCCATAATTTTCATCCAGTTCTCAAAGTCTCCAATTTCCTGAAAGAGATTCACAGAGTGGAACCACAGTTATCATGTACATCTTCACAAACACAGCCTACTTCTACTTGCCCTCTGTCTCACAAACAGAGAGCACAATTCCTAAGAAAATGTTACTAATTGATTCTTATGTCATATCTCATATACAAAACTAAGTGATCTAGACATGGTTCCAACCATATGTAATTAATTTATACAATCCAATGTTTTCATCAGTAATTACTAATTACAGGCCAAGTGTCTGGGATATTTTGAGTTTCAAAGAGACTGTCCGTGTGTACCTTTCGTTAATATGCATAAATTTGCACGAACAGTCTTATCAAGTTTTCTATCTTGTTGATGGGTTAAGTGGTACCAATGTTAAAGAAAAGATGTCGTTTACAATAACAGCTGAAGATTCATATCATAACCATGATTTTCATTTTGTACCATTTAGTTAAATTCACTAGACTCCCTTCAACTCCTATCATTTAGTGAAATTTTCAAAATACAGTTAAAAGGAAAGAAGCACATATCACCTTCAAAGCTGAATCCAACGCACGAACTACTGTTAGCCATTGATTTGTTTGCTTGGTGTACCGCTGCACTGTTGATGCCAATGCACGAGTTTCAAATTCAATACGTTTCTCATTGATGAAGGATTCTTGAACCTCACTATTTACACTATCTACAAGCAACTCTGAAACACGAGCTGCAGTTGTTACAGCATCCTTCTTCATCTTTTCTATGCCAACAAGCAAAATAAATAAGCACTAATTCCAATTCTAAAAAATAAGATATAAATCAATGGCTACCTGAAGATTATAACTAATAATCCAGGAAATCATTAAGGCGACAAAACTTCTAATTTTAAGTTCTTCACAAGATCTATTTGTTCAATGCCATAAATAAGTCACAGCTCAGCTCAAATCAATGATTTTCATGGTGCAAGAGGATCACTGAAATATCAAATATAAAGGAAATGTAGATTTCTTCAATGAATATATGCCTCCAGCATTTAATTTATTCTGAGCAAGATGAGATGACGACCCACTTTATAACTAGGGTGTTCATAGTATGAGGAATCCAACTCCACTTAAAAACCCTTTCGGAACCAGCTACCTTACCCCATAGTATCTGACTAATGCTTTGCATTTCATTCTTAAGACAATAAACATACTGGGTACAATGTTTGTATCATTAAAAAACAGATGGCAGCAGCCTAACTCATCAGAGAACAAATTCTCAATCTCTATTTAATATAGAAAATTATTTAAATTTTAAAAAAGTGGGCAGGGAAACATCTCCCAGATTAGCTGAGAGCATCAAAGACACCAAAGCAAAACTCTAGGGGGAATTACCTTAAATGCAATTTAAGAAAAACAGTATAAGGCAAAAACAGACTGATCTTACACAGTCAAGAAGGCTGCACCGTGCAGATATAAAAACCCAAACTTTATCCAGGTATTTCAACATGTCATGTTGCAAATTGAATGCCATCCTCCAATTCCACAGGATGAGCTAGTTATCAAAAAGAAACAGAAAATTTGCATTTATGCTCTTTTAACACAATATTTATTTGACTTTGATTGTGTAAAGCAAATAAGACCATAAATCTAGAGGGGATTATCATGAATGCAATTTATGAAAAACAGTACAAGGCAAAAACATACTGATCTTACACAGTCAAGAAGTATGCACCGTGCAGATATAAAACCCCAAATTTTATCCAGGTATTTGAACGTGTCATGTTGCAAATTGCATTCCATTCCCCAATTCCTCAGGGTGGGCTTGTTATCAAAACAAACACAGCAAAATTGCAATTATGCTCTTTAAACACAATATTTATTTGACTTTGATTGTGTAAACAAATAAGACCTTAAAGATTGGATTCATTGTCAAAGTCATTGTGTTTAGAAGGTGTTTCATGATCATCTATCCTCTGAAAGGTTTCTAAGTTTACTTTCTAGAAATCTATCCCTGAGATGAATTGCCAAGACATAAAAGAAGAGCGAGAGGCAGACCTTACAATTCCAATATACAAAATTTGAACCTATACCACTCTAATATATGATTGTGATTTGATCTACAGCTTCAATAGCTTATAACAATAAGAAAACCATCAATTAATGAGCTAGCAAAACATAGAGGGGTAAATATTTAAACTATAAATAATCCAACGGCTAATATCTTCATGCAGGAGCATCCTGGGCTGTTAGAGCAATCTTGCATCACCCAAAAATGATTCATTTAATTTTTGCAATAGTTTAGATTTTAATGTCCTAGGTGAATAATTTTGTAATAAATGGCCAAATACTTTATTCCATATTTTTTGTCATATTTTATGTAGCAGCCTTGTTGTGATCTGGAAGCATTTTGGTGACATTTGCAAAGAAAAATCTTCAAATATGCCTTCTTGGGCATGGGTTTTGGGAGTTACAGCTTTTTGACAATTTATTAATTGCTCCTAGAATGTAGCAATGGAAAAGATGGGTGCTCATGTTGTGATAACAGCCTTTAATAAGTTTGACCCCTATTCATGAGGAGTGGGAATCCAAGTTGTTATCTAATCTTGGCAGTTTGCAAAGTGGATTTGAAAATGCATCAAAAACATTAAATGTATTTTTTTTATTTTGGAGGAGCATCTATTTTTCCATGCTTGGACGTAGCCTTTTGAAAGGAGGGAAAAATCTGATTTTTTGAAAGTAGTGCTAAGTGTTTATTTGACAATTTTTGAGTTTGTCATAGGGGCAGATTTTTGTGGAAGAAGAAGATAGGCGTAGCTTTTTCTTGGAGAGTGTGGAGAAGGCATTTTGTTGCAGGTTTATTGCAGCAAATGGATTGGTGATACAGAGGTTTATTGCAGCAAAGGCTTCCTATGGAAGTTGGCAAGTTGAAAGAGCTAGAGTTATGAGAAAGAAAATAGTTTGAAGGAGATCATTTTTGTATTTGATCTTCTTGTTATATATCAGATTTATAACAGTTTTGCTGTGTTACTGGGTTCGGCCGGAGGCTTTCTCCTGCCTCTAGTCTCTGCCTAGACCTCGGTTCGGCCTCGTTCTCGTTCTCCTGTGGTCCGCCAAGGTTCGATGGAGTCCTCGGGTTCACCCCTATAGAACAACCTGTGCAACCCCGGGAGGAGAACTGTTCAACCTCCCCGTGAACCTTACCTACGACCGGCATGTTTGGGCGCCCAAAAAGTTTTTTTTTTTGCATTTTTTTAATATTTTCTGCAGTTTGACTTTGACCCACGCCCAAGGAAACCCTAAAAGTGACCTCTAAACACTTTAAACATCTAAACTACCTCATTTTTATTCATTTGTTTTGCAAACAAGCATTTTCATTCCAAGAGGCTGAGTTTTCATTTTTGCTTGTTGGATTGACAAAAGGAGTTGAAGATTGATCATTGAAGCTTCTACAAACAATTGCATTGCCATTCCTACAGATTTGCAAGTGTTCATTCGCTGCCACAAAGATTGTTGAAGGATATTTTTGCAAAGAGGTAAGTTTTTTTCTTTTTTTCTTGAGTTTTTTCATCCATTTTTTTGTTTTACAAACCAGAAACTTTGTATTGTTTTTTTTTTTCTATTCTTCTATGAATGTATGCAGATTGAAAAAGAGCTTAGGTTTTTAAAATTATTATATTTTGTTTTCATTCAAATTTTGAATGTGTTGTTTGCAAAACAAATTGCCATAGGAATTACAATGCCAATGGGTTCTACCTCTGGCTCCATAGCTAAACCAAACTCAAAGTTCAAAAAAAATCCAAATTCTCCTCTATGGAAGTATGTTGAAATGATAAGACAAATTCTAGGTGGTGGCGGTTATGTTTGGGAATGCAGTGGGTGTGAAGTTACATATTCTACTTCATACCATAGGGTGAAAGCACATTTGTGTGGCATAGGTGGAAAAGGCATCACGACTTGCCCTGGAAAAGAAGGTGAACCTATTCCACCTGATACAGTTGCAAAATACATTATGGAGCAAGATGCAGTAGATCAACGAGAAGCCCAAAAAGGAAATCACCCTTTGTTAAAAAAAAAATCAAAGGGAATGCAACCCCCATCTAATCCCAATATTGTGGTAGAAGACCACCCATTTATGGCCACTCCGGATCCTCAAGCTCAAAGTGCACAACCAATTGCAAACAAGAGAACAAAGGGGCCTTTGGAAGTTGCATTTCAAAATGAGAGTAAAGCCCTTGCCGACCAATGTGTAGCAAGATGCATATATGCCAATGGATTAGCTTTTTACCGTTGTTTGTCTCTCCATATTTGAAAGAGATGTTGAGAACGGTTAATGAAGCTCCAAAAGGGTACAAGGGCCCAGATTATTAGAAGGTGTGTAGCACCTTATTGGAAAAGGAGGTTTCATTCGTTGAAGATTCATTGAAGCCCATAAGAGATTCATGGGTTGAGACAGGTGTGTCCATTGTATCGAATGGTTGGAAGGACTCAAAAAATCAGCCTTTGATCAATGTCATATAAGAACCTTCTAAAGGCAATGTTTTTGAAATGGATGAGGCCAAGTAAAAAGATGGACAATTTATTGCTAATATTCTCTTGCAGCCATTGAGCAAGTGGGGATCTCGCGAACGTTGTCTGCTATAACTAACAACGCCAAGAATTGTAGATACAAGGTTGTTGGTTGAGGAAGATATCTGCCATTATTTTTTGGACACCTTGTGTACTTCCATTACCCGCTAATCTTATATGCTGCCAAAAAAAGATTAAATAAAAAATTGCATGGATCAAACAATTGTATGCTGAGGTTGAGGACATTCAGATGTTCGTCACCAACCACCACTTGTCTCAAGGGATCTTTAGATCATTTTCAAAATTGGAGCTATTGAAGGTAAGTGAAGTAATATTTACATTTGTCATTTTCTGATTTTCATAATTTGATTGTGCATTCTAATTTAAATTCTTCTTTAAAGTTTATTTTTAAATTTTAATTATTTCTTTTTTAATTTGCAATAGGTTGCATAGACCCGCTTTGCCTCTAACACAATCGTCTTGAGATGACTTGTGAAAGTTAGAGAGGCACTTTCTAGCATGGTGATTAGCAACAATTGGTCTATATGGAGGTAAAGCAACATTGAAAGAGCAACAAAAATTAAGAGCATGATATTAGATGACTTATGGTGGGATCATGTGGAGTATCTCCTTAGCTTCACCGAGCCCATTTTGAGTATGATTTGCTATACTAACATGGACAAGCCATGCATTGGAGAGATATATGATGGTATAGGACTCAATGCTTGAGAAGATCAAGAGCACCATAAATGCAAGAGAGCAAACTCCCTCGAAGACTTTATTCAAACAAGTGCAACAATTGTTGAAGAAAGATGGAACAAAATGACAACTCCATTACACCTTCTTTATGCCTTTGTATCGGACTCCAAATACTACAGTAGTCAGATTCTTTCAGTGCCAGGAAGGCTTCCTCCATATAGAGATTTAGAAGTGGTTGAAAGGTACAAGGCAGCATTTGTGAGACTCTTCCCTGATCAAGATTTGCGAAGTGTAGTCACAGATGAGTTCATTGATTTTGTGCACTCAAATGGTCTAGGTGTTGACACTCTTCGTGATAGGTTCTTAAAGGATGCTCATAGTTGGTGGTACTTCCATGGACAATACTTCCAACATTTGCAGCCCCTTGCAATCAAAGTTTTATCACAAGTAAGTTTAATTAATTTTCATATTTTAGTTTTAAAAGTTTCATAATTTCATTTATAATTTATAATTTTTTAATTGTTTACTTTGTCTTCGTAGGTTGCTAGTTCATCCGCATCTGAGAGGAATTGGAGCACATATTCTTTCATCCACTCAATAAAGCGCAATAAATTGCTCTCAAAAAGAGCGGAGGACTTAGTATATGTGCATTCCAACTTGCATCTCCTTTAACACAAACAACGTGACTACAAGGAAGGGAAGACGAAGTTGTGGGATATAGTGCCAGAGGATACTAACTTGGATGCTTCCACTTCCCACCATATTGCATATGAGGAGTCCGATATCCAACAAGAGCATGGGCACAATACTAGTGCTAGTGACAGTGCCATTGGCACTACTTGTGATTCATCTAGTCTTCCTAATTCAGCTAATGTCAATGTTGACATTGATATGGATGAATTTGATGATTAAAGCTTTAAAAGTGTTGTAATATTGAACTTGAAGTTTGAACGATGAATATTTATTGTGCATGTTTGAAAAATTAAATGTTTTAACTTATAAATGATATTCAAGTTTATGGTGGTTTTGTTGTTTATATGATGTTATGTGATGTTCTAATCCTAATTCATGCTTCTAGGCTGCATATATATATACCAACGAACCTAAACAAATTAAACCACCCCCAAAAATATTTTGCTGAACCGCTTAACCGAACCCAACCAACCAAGAATCTCAGCGCTTTTGTAATGGCTTGGCGATCAGCCCATATGGCTGCAAATCAATTTAATTTTTAGATATGCTTTGTTTCCATGTAATTACAGAGCTCTTGAATGAAAATTGAAAACACTTCTTGCTGATTTTTATGTTGTTTCAAACAAATTCAAAGTTGCATTTTATGTTGTTGGGAGTTTGTGAATGAGGTTTGTGAGCTCTTGCATCAGTTGTATCAAAGCATGGTGAGGCTCTTGCATCAGTGCTATCAAAGCGAGAGTTCCTGAGTGTGCAGGCAAAAGCACCAATGTGAGACAGTTTGCACAAAGACCTAAGGGTGGAGTGTGTAATTTTTGTTGCATGTGTATGTGCAGCTTGCATGAGAAGCTACACGGAAGATTTGTGAAGTAGAGGTTCTTGAGTGTGTAGACAAACTGTCGAATGTGGGGCAATTTGCACCGGGACCTATAGTTGTGGATATGAATGGTGAGAGATTGCACCAAACAAGTTGTGTTTGAAAGGAAGGATGGGATGGATCATGAGGAGACCCTTGATAATTCTATTTTTGAAAAAATATTGGGAAGAAGTAGAATATAGGAAGCACCGTGAAGAATTTGAAAAGCTCCAAGCTGAAGTAGATGTATTGGAAAAGAAGAATAAGAAGGAAGTGAGAAAGAGTGTTGCAGCCCTTTGGTAAGGTTTGAATCTAAGGATAAACATGTGGGGGCAGCCCACACAAATGGAGAAGATAATGAGAGACAAGTTGCAGCAGTGGTGAATGGCAGAAGCAAAAGTGTCGCAGTAGCGAGGCTTGAAGAAATCCTTGTGCAAAAGGATGAAAAGGAAGATGAAGAGAAAGAGGAAGGAGATAAGGAAATTGCAGCAAACGCATGTCTTGTTAAAGGCATAGCAAATGTGGTTGCAGCAAAGGTAGAGGACGAAAAGAAGGATAAAAAAAGTGTGGTATCCTTTGGAGGATGAGAAGGTAGAAGAAGGAAATAATGAGATTGTAGTTGAGCATGAAGAGCACAAAGTTGCAACAGATGGTGTGGAAGAAGATGTTTTAGCGGTAGGAAAAGAGGAGATAACATTTAAATTTCCTAAATTCTATGATAAAGATTTTTATGCCAATGAAAAATATGAGAAAATAGAGGAGTGTGATGAGGTGAAAGTAAAAGAGATGGATGGAAATATAGTGGTGGAGGTGGAAAGAGTGTGAAGAGGGAGGGGAGGATCAAAGAGTTTTATTTTCATGAGCAGGTGATGAGATTTATAGTGTGGAAATAGGTGATGTAGGAGATAGGAAAAATGGTGGAGGTGGATGGACATGGAATACAAGATGGAGGAATGGATAATGGAGGAGGGGAGTGGTGGAGTGGACAGGAAGAAGAGGATGTGAAATAGTAGGTGAAGAAGAAAGAAGAATCAATGGAGGTAAATAACAGATGGAAGAATGGATCTCACAAAAATTTCCTACCCGAAAGTGTCTCGATACAGAGCATCCTAGGCTATGAAAGCAATCTTGCATCACCCAAAAATGATTTATTTAAATTTTGCAATAGTTTAGATTTTAATGTCCTAGGTGAATAATTTTGTACTAAATGGCCAAATATTTTTGGTCATATTTTATGTAGCAGCCTTATTGTAATTTGGAAGCATTTTGGTAGCATTTGCAAGGCAAAATCTTCAAATATGTCTTCTTGGTTGTGGATTTTTGGGAGTTACAGCTTTTTGACAACTCATTAATTGCTCCTAGAATGTAGCAATGGAAAAGATGGGCACTCATGTTGTGATAACAGCCTTTTCTAAGTTTTACCACTATTCACGAGGAGTGGGAATCCAAGTCGTTATCTAATCTTGGTAGTTTGCAAAGTGGGTTTGAAAATGCATCAAAAACATTAAATGTTTTTTTTCTGTTTTGGTGGAGCATCTCTTTTTCCATGCTTGGGTGTAACCTTTTGAAAGAAGGGAAAATTTTCATTTTTGGAAAAGTAGTGCTAAGTGTTTATTTGACAATTTTTGAGTTTGTCAGGGACAGATTTTTGGGGATGAAGAAGATAGGCGTGGCTTTTCTTGGAGAGGGTGGAGAAGGCATTTTGTTGCAGCTTTGAAGAGGTGTTTCCTTTTCCAGTTATAAATGGATTATGGATACAAAGGTTTATTGCAGCAAAGGCTTCCTATGGAAGTTGGCAAGTTGAAGGAGCTATATTATTAGAAAGAAGATAGTTTGAAGGAGATCATTTTGTGTTTTCTCTTAGCTGTCTCATATCAGATTTGAATAAGTTTGTAATGAATTTCATCAACCCTCTTGGCTGCAAATGAATGTAATTTCTGATATATTAAGTTTGAATGAGGAACTGAAATCTTTTCTTGTAGATTTTTGTGACATTGTCAAGCATTTTCTGAGTTGATTTATTTGTTGTGGTGAGTTTGTGAGTAAGGGTTGTGACCCCCCTTACATCATGTCCCCAAAGACATCCTTGCTCTGCAGAGACATGCCAGGATGGAGGGTTGGGCCACACCCAAGATATTCCGCCTGGAGAATGCCCCAAAAATCCCAAGTATACACTGAGTTTGGAGTGAGATTATATGATCATAAAAGAACAATCAGCAACAGTCTTGGAAACATAGTTTTAGAATGCTGTAATACCACCCTTGGTTACTACTATTTTTTAATTTTTCTTTTTGTCACTATCAGTCTCATTACACCTTAAGCATAATTCTAATTATCCAAGCAACTTTATTCATTAACACTTAATCCATCAAGTTGAACACATAATAGGCACACCAATCCAAAGCCTCATCCTATTCCTCAAGCACCACCCATTGACATCCACCAATGTATCTCAACTTCTAGGGAATCAGACAATAATGCAGCAATATGCCTGCACAATAATAGAAGAAATTCATCCTCACAATTTGGGATGGAATTCTCAAATTTTCTTTTTGGATCACAACCATGAAGCTTAGTACAACCCATGTATAGTAGTAAGATGACAAGTGCGTCCGAATCAAACATTAGTACAATGTCTACATCAAGATATGTACACATAACCACATAGCAACTAGCTCATACATACATCACATACACATATAACAACCAGCTGGCAATAGAAAGTAGATGTGACCCTACAATCTACTTCTTCCCATTACCCAATCCACTAACATATAAGCCTTTTTATAATAAAGTGACAACAGAAAAAGGAAAACTAATGCATTTCATACTACATCATGGGTCTCACTTTCATGTTTCACAACCAACTACAACGACGAGACAAGCATCTCATACTATTTGTTGTCATCACTAGCAAGGGCATAAGTGTAACAACAAACAACACATGTAGTCATTAATAATATTTCCACAACCCGCTAAACTTTTGAAACGGTGGATGCTACTAGGAAAAGTCGGTCCAAGTTGGTATGAGGTAGCTTCTAGCATCTATCACATGCATGCTACTAGTGAAAGCTAGCTAAGCCCTATCATATTATAGGTAGCTCTTAACATCTATTACCTACTTGCTAGTAGCGAAAGTCAGCTAAACCTAGGATATGACAGTTAACTTGTAGTCATACCCCACTTCCATTTCCTTCCTAGATCTCCATTTTTGCCCACGGCCAAACTAATAAAATTACCTCCTTTTTCCTTGCAAAGGCTGGATTCCCCTTTCTTCCCCCAGCAAACATGTGCCTTTTCATTTTTAAATCTCCTTAACTTCCATTGAACCATCTACACTGAAGTGTTCTGATTTCCCAATGTGTAGATGCAGATTCATTCTAAAGAACTTAGCACAATGCACAATCCCCTATGATATGTTAGACAAGATATTTTAGCCACTTTAGGCAGTGCTATATTTTTTTATTTTACACGTTGCCATCATTTGAGCTTTGTCGATCAATAAGATTATAATATGTTGATGTTCTTGCAGCGTCAGGCTGCATCTTCCAGACCCGTGTATGGAGATAATTCAAATGGAGCCTCAACGGCTATTTGAATTATATTCACTCTTTCTCTTGGGCCGACTTGAAGCATGTGAAGAGACACGTCTTTTGATAATATTAATTATTTGTGATGAGGCTGACCTCTTCTCTTGGGCGCGATTTTCTAGAAGGATGCGAATTCTTGAAAAGTCATGCTTATCTCTTGTGGCCAACTTGTTTTCATGAAGGGTCATGTCCCTCTCTCTACATTGTATAAATATCCATTCATGTCTCATTGTTTAGCATTCGATTATTCACTTCTTGATAAGTCGTCATATTCATAAGTCGTCACATATTCATAGAGGAAATTCTGTAGAGGAGCAGGTTGAAGAATTGTATAAGGCTGAGTCTCATTGCTGTGTATCTACATCAGTTTGTAGTGTCTCTTGTTAGCCTTCATATCGGCCTTTGTAAAGGAGACTCTTGGATTTACATATCAATATATAAGTGATATATTGTTGCTGGGTTTTTCTCCCTCAAGAGGAGGGTTTTCCCAGGGTATCTGCTGTGTTATTGTGTCTGATTTTGAATTAATTTCTGTGCATTTAAATCTGATCACTAAATTTAACATAATAGTGTGATAGAACTTCACAAAATATTCTCCGTTTAACTTTTCCAATCAGTTCCTTTCTTGTAGAGCTTTAACCAATTTATGGGAATAAATTACTATAACTTGGGTGACAGATAGAATCATTCAACCAATATATAATTAAGGTCAGTTATGGCATTGATCCATTCTATATAAAAAATGGATCAATGAGATTATAACAGTGTGATAGAACTTCACAAAATATTCTCCAATAACTTTTCCAATCAGTTCCTTTCTTGTAGAGCTTTAACCAATATATGGAAATGAATTACTATAACTTGAGTGACAGATATAATCATTCAACCAATATATAAAGGTCAGTTATGGCATTGATCCATTCCATATAAAAAATGGATCATGAGATTATAACAGTGTGATAGAACTTCACAAAATATTCTCCAATTAACTTTTCAAGTCAGTTCCTTTCTTGTAGAGCTTTAACCAATATATGGAAATGAATTACTATAACTCAATATTCCACGAAAACGCGTTCCCCCCCCCAATTTGGTCGCGTTTTGGGGACGGGGACGTCTCGGGGATGGGGAGACGAGTACTTGGCGTTTCCCGCCGTCCCGCCACCACCGCCAGTGCTCCGTCGGAGACGGGGAGACGTCTCCAAGTCTCCTAGGGAGACGCCCAGGCATTTCTCGAGAGGCTGGGAGACGCCTAGCCGTCTCCCTTCAAGAGACGCATCAATGGGCGACATAACACAAAAAAATTAAATAAATTTTTATTTTTATTTGTTTTATTGTTGCCCTAATTTGGCGTGGGCCTCACCCCTTCCTCTAAAATAACACAAAACCTCTTAATTTTATCATTTCAATCACATTTACAAAGACTGATTTTTTTTGCAGCCAGCTGAAGAAGAGGAAAAACAGTGAAGAAGTCTAATTGAAGGAGTGAAAAAAAATATTGCAAGTTTGATAGGAGTGAGAAGGAGCAAGAAGAAGAGGAGGAAGAGGATTCTACTTCATTTTGGAGAGATTTTTCAAGCACAAGGTAGGGTTTTTGAAGTTTTTTTCAAATTTCTTGTTGTTTTTGTTTTATTTTTTGAGTTTAAACTTGGTTTTTTTTTTCTTATTCATCTCAAAGACTCAAAATCATATTTGATGTTGAATCTTGAGGGAAAAATGATGAAGATAAATGAATCATTCATCATTTTGCCCTCAAGATTCAACATCAAATTTTTTATTTTAAAATTTTAATATTAAACTTGATTTTTTTTCTTATTCATCTCAAAATAAGATTTGATGTTGAATCTTGAGGGCAAAATGATGAATGATTCATTCATCTTCATCATTTTTCCCTCAAGATTCAACATCAAATTTTATTATTTATTAATTTAATATTTTTATTTAAATTTTTAAATAATATAAAATTAAAGTAGGCTGATTTTTAAATTATAAATTGTAAATTTTGTTTTCAAAATTAAAATTTCAAATTTGTATTTCATTGTTTCAATTTGTTAAAGTAGGCTGATTTTATTTTAATTTTGTGAAATGCAGTGTCACTTTCACAATGAGCACCCAAGACGTGAGTGGGGATGACATGGAAATCCATTCTCATAGTGAACATGATTCAGATTTTGAACCTGAGAATGAGGGGGATGACCATGGGGCTGATCCTGCAGCCCAATCTAGTTCTATGGCGAGTGCACCAGCTAGTACAGGCTGCCCTTCAGAAGTTGTTGGCAGAGTATGCTAGGGGTCCTTTTGATCCGAAGTCTCCTCTAAAACAGTTTGCTACAAGAATACAAGGCACATCACATTCAGGTGGGGGAACAAGGAAGTGGAAGTGCAACATTTGTGGGACTGATTGGTTTGGTAGCATCACTCGAGTGAATGCACACTTTCTTTTTTGGACAGGAAAAGGTGTGGAGCCTTGTAAGTTTTTGAAGGAGCCTCAAAATATACAATTATAGAATGGAGTTTAACAAGCTTTGGGGCATTCCAGAGGACACAAATATTTCAGTCCTCAAGTGATGCGTTTTATGACACAACAAACATTCTAGAATAAAGTGTCCAAAAGACGCTCTATCCCCTCTTGAAAACTACCTCGTATGCTAAGATTGCAAGAAAGATCATACGGTAATTCCAATGTTTAAGATGAGTGCGGATAAGCTCTGTGGTTTGATGTGATTATGCTGGTAACACAAAGGGACTTATGCTAGGCTTGTTCAATTCACAATGAAGGTCTAGACAATGAAGCTCTATTGCTTGGGTTATGGATCAAACAAACTGAAAAAAGGAGAAGGGTTCAGAAGCATTAATCTACTCCTAAGAATCCAAGAGACGGTATTGACTTGGTGGAACCAATAACCACGCTTTGCTTCGCCACGCTCAACGACAACTACACAAAGGGGGTGCAATCTTCAAGGGAATGTGCTTATTATTTTCACGTAAGGAATAATTACCATCAGATCGAACAATAACTATCCAAACAGAAGTTAAGAATCCACAAAGTAGGCTCAGGCTAACTTTACGCATTGAACGAAAATCATCCGTTCAAAGAAAGTATGAGCAAAAGTTTCACCACAAATCAATACTTATCAAATCTTGCATTCATCTAACATACATGAAAAGAAATCTAAACTATGATGAGGGATAAGAACCATGACAACTCCAAAATAAGAGAAGCAATCACCATCAGAACAATGCATGAATTACTTATTACTTTGGCAATCTTACAACAGTTGCTTATCTCGACATGTTTTGCAACATGCTCCCATGCTTTACAAATGAGGGGTTGAGCTCAATTTATAGGCTCCCCAATTACAATTCAATGGCCAAGATCAATTTGGAATCAACGGCCAAGATTACAAATAAAACCCTAATTAGGGTTTGCTACCCTTCGACCAATGAGAAAATTGCATTCGAGGACACTTGTCCTTCTTGCCAAATATGAACCAGCGGATAAAATAGAAAGTTGTTGCATGTTGATTTGGAATGATTTGATTGGTCGGAAGATGACGAGGCGCCACCTTGGTCGTTCTGGATGTCTTACTTGGTCACTTTGTCCTTGTTCTTGCCTTAGAATATTTTTTATGCCAATGACTTTATCGATTGTGCTTGATCTTGGATGACTTTGGCTTCTTCTTCTCACCTCGCCTTGGAGCACCTGCTTAGACTTGGATTGTTTTGGAATTCCTTCAAGTGCCAATTCAATGTTGAGCGCGTGGAGGAGAGGTAAGCATATACAAAAGTGATGTAGCAAAGATTTCTTTTCGTTCAGCCCTCTTCGCATAATTGGTTCTTTCTTTGTTCAGACCTCCTTTGCCTTGTGTAGTCATCCACCTGCAACAAAACAAATTTATTTTAGATAACTTTTCAAGATAAGCTTTTGAAAGATTTTTACAAATTTCATTTTCAAGTTTTAAATCTTCTCCGTCCAATTTCATTTGGCCACATTTTCTTGCCGTCCCTTTCATTTGACCACAACTTTTAATCGTTTTCCAAAATTATTTGGCCACATCCAATTTTATTTGGCCATCTGCCTCCTTTCTTGTCAAAATTATTTTGCCATGTCCACAATTTTCCTAGCCATGTCCGAAATTATTTGGCCATTATCCTCTTTCGTTGGCCATATTTTCTTGCCGTCCGATTTTATTTGGCCATTTGCCTTGAGTTTTCCATAATTTTCCTTGCCATGGCAAAAATTTCCTAGCCATGACTTGTCTCTTTCACAAATTTTCCTAGCCAAATCCAATTTTATTTTGAAGATTTTCTTGATCTTTCCACCGTTTTCTTAGCCATGGCGAAGATTTTCTTTGGTCACTTAGGCGAATCTCCAAAGTGCCATGCATATTCTCATTTTCCAAAGGTTCACACTTAGGCAAAATTTTAATTTATTCCTTCCTAAACATGGCGGACTTTAACTTTGACATGGCCATGTCACTTTTTGGCTGAGGCGGACTTTGGGTCTTTTCTTGCCACTTTGACTTTTACCCAAGGCGGACTTTGTCATTTGTTAAGCCATGCCTTTTATCCATAGGCAGATTTTCCAATTGTTTTATTGCCATTATCTTCCTTATGGCTGGCGGAGTTTACTAAGTCTTTGCCATTTCATTTTGAAGGTGGGGCCCACTTCAAAAACTTTATGTCCTTAGGTGACTTGACTTTGTCAAATATTTTCCAAGTGTTTTTTAGGCTGGGTGCACTTCATAAAAAGCTTCCTCAAGTCACTTTCCAGCTGGCAGACTTTGCTAAAACATTTTCCATTTGTTATTTGGGCTGAGCGCACTTCCTAAGAAGTTTTCCAAATGGTTTTTTTTTGTATCTAATCCTCCAGCTGGCAGACTTTGGAGATTTTTCATGTGCCTTTTAAGCTGACAGACTTTATAAAAGCATTTTCCATTTGTTATTCCAGCTGTCGGACTTTATGCATTTGCTTGCCACCTTCATTTTTTCCAAGGCGGACTTGCCTTGTCTCTTTGCCATTTCACACTTGGACTTCACTAAATTTCATGCCACTTTAGCTTTTCTCAAGGGCGGACTTGGCATGTTTTATTGCCATTAACCATTCTAGCTGGGCGGACTTGCATTGTTTCTTAGCCACTTCATAGGGCGGACTTTGACCTTTGGTTGGCCATTGCCAACTTTGGATGGCGGACTTTCCTCATTCTGATGCCACTTTGTCTTAGACTAAGGCGGACTTCATTATTTTCCTTGCCATTGGATGGCGGACTTCAGCTAGTGGTTGACCATGACAAGGGCGGACTTGACAGATGTTCTTGCCATTGCATACTTTGACAGAGGCGGACTTGACAGATTTCATTGCCATTGCCCAGATTTTCATGCCCTTGATCAATTTTTTTATGCCATTGATTGCTTGGCTGAAGGCGGAATCCATAGTTTGCTTGGCCATTACTCAGATTTGACTAAGGCTGAAGGTGTATATCTCATTTTCTCCATGATTGTGCTCAGATTTTCCATGAACTGTTCAGATTTCTTCACAAATTTCCAGATTTTCTTGATGAACTTCATGAATTTTACCAATTTATTGATGAATTTATCATCTCATTCACCATTTTCGATGCTCTTCACCAGATTTCCCTGTGATTTTCCAGATTTTTCACCATTTTTGAACAGATTTTCCATATTTTTGAACCTTTTTGTGATTTTCCAGATTTTTGACCAAAATTTCAAAAAAACTTTGAATCGATTTTCTGAGAGTTTCGTTGCTCGTTTCGAACTTCTGAGTGCGTTTTTGAAACTCGTGGCCCTTCTAAAAATAGAAACTTTCTAAAAATAGAAATTTTCCAAAAATAGCAACTTTCCAAAAATAGACCCTAAAAAATAGGGATCCCAGAATTGCCCAAAAGTGCCAAAAAAGTAGGTCCTAAAAAATAGGGGCCCGGGGTGAGAAACCCTAAAAATTTGGAAGTGTCAGAATCGACCGAAACGACAGTCGATCTTCGTCTCCCAGGCCTTCTAAGCACAATGGTGACGTTTGTACATTGATCCAGACTAAAATTCACTGACTCGACTCGGGTGACCGTTCAAAATGCAGACTTAAAACCCCCAAACAGAGTAGACAAAACGAGGCGCGCGAAAGCAAAACCCTAAAAAGCAACGTCAAGGGTCCCCATTTGCAATGGGGCGAGGTGTGAGTTAGGTCACAACAAGTCCCTACTACTTTGACTGCTAGGGCAGCCCTTCAGCAAACCCATCATGCATCAGTGCCACATACTTTTCAGACGGGAGGAATGATGTTTGGATCTTCATCCACTTCCACTTCTAGTGTCGCTAGGGGGACAGCCACAGGGAAACGCAAGTTGCAGACATCACAGAGTAACCCCATAGCTAATATGTTTAATGTGCAACTGAGAGATGAGATAGATGAATCCATTGGCAAGTTCTTCTTTGCCAATGGCATTCCATTTCATGTTACACGGTCTCCTTATTATAGGGAGATGATGGCTATGGTGGCGAAGGGAGGAACATCATATGTGCCACCAGGTGAGACGAAAATGAGGACCTCGATCTTGGATAAGTGCTATTCCAAGATCAATATTTTGATGGAGAAGATGAAGGCATGTTGGGTGGCATCTGGGTGCAGTATAGTTATGGATGGGTGGACGGACATTAGCCATCGTCCACTCATCAACATCATGGTCACATGTGCAGAGGGCCCATACTTCCTTAGAGCAGTTGATTGTACAGGGCATCGCAAAGATGCTGATTTTCAGTTTCATGTCCTCAGGGAGGCTATTGAGGAGGTTGGGCCACAAAATGTGGTCCAAGTAGTCACAGATGCAGCCCATGTGTGTAGAGCAGCAGGGAAACTCATTGAGGCAGCCTATAGACATATTTGGTGGACCCCATGTTGTGTGCATGCCATGAACAATGCACTCAAGGACATGGGGAAGATTGATTGGATTAGAGGAGTGGTCACCAATGCGAGAGATGTGCAGATGTTTATCTGCAACCACCACACTTCCCATGCACTCTTCAGGACCTTCGCGAAGGAGTTCTTGAAACCGGTGGAGACCCGATATGCATCATATTTCATTCTCTTGGAGAGAATGATTGAGTTGCAAGAGGCATTGCAACTCATGGTTATGACTAATGAGTGGAATAGGTGGGCCGAGGCCAAGACAGCACAGGGGAGAAGGGTGAAGGAGATAGTGAAGAGTGATGTGTTTTGGACTGATGCGAAATACATTGTCTCCATCATTTCTCCAGTATTCCAGGTTATCAGATATGGGGATGGGGATGCACCTAACCTTGGAGAGGTGTATGAGTGCATCGACTCTATGCTTGACCAGATAAGGGTTGCTGTGCGAGTGAAGGACCCCTCTCTAGCATTCTACAATGAGCACATCCGGCCAATCATTCAGCTCAGATGGGACAAGTTGAACACTCCTTTGCATATGGTTGCCTTTGCCTTGAATCCTAAGTGGTACATGGCTAGACCTGGTAGAGTGACACCGATTCGAGATGATGAGGTGAAGGCGGGTTTCTTTAGGTGCACTGAGAAGATGTATGATTCTACAGATGCCAGCACAATTCGCACTGAGTGGACCAGATTTGCCACTCTTAGAGGCTATTCAAATGCAGCAAAGATGGATATAGTTTCTATGGCACAGGAGGACCCACTTTTGTGGTGGAATTGTCATGGTTTGAAATCTTTGACCACCACTCTAGCTATCCGTCAGCTATCCCAGGTTTTCAATTCTTCAGCTGCTGAGAGGAACTGGTCTACATATAGCTTCATCCACTCTCTTAAGAAGAACAGACTTACCTCTAAGAGAGCAGAGAAGCTTGTGGCTGTACACAGTGCTTTGCGTCTCATGGACCGCAAGACAGTTGGGTACAAGGAGAGTCCAGCGGCACGATGGGATGTGGAGCCAGAGGAGCGTTCACAGATTGATGAGGATGATCCTACCACTTTAGATATAGGGCTGGTTGGTGTGAGCTTGAGGGATCTTGACCTTGTGGAGTCCAGCAGTTCCAGTGACGAGGAGTTTGTAGATGATTAGAGGCCTCCATTCACTACATTTTGAGTTTTGGCATTTTGGCATTTTGTCTTTTCATTTTGTAATGCTACTCATTGTAATAATGAATCATGTAATCAATTAATCATCTTTATAGACTTTGTGATATCTCATATGACATCAGATATTCATATTTGGCGATATAATAGAAATCTCCAATTTGACAATTTCATTTGTCAAATTTTATTTAGCAATTAGCATTCAAGATATCTTTGTATTTAGATTTAGTATTTCAAATTTTGCCATGTTATAATTTTACTAATTTCCTATAGTTTCATTTGAAATGTAATTCTTATGCTGTTATATTGTTATACATCTTTTCAAAACTAGTTTTTCAAGTACTATAAGTATATGTAGAACTATATCAGCACCACCACTCCGCCACCCCCCCACCGCCATCCCCAAACTTAGGCCCTTTATCCCCCCATCTCCGAAACACGTCCTGGACATCCCCCCGCTCCCCCGTTCCCCAAGCCCATGGAACACTGCTATAACTTGAGTGACAGATATAATCATTCAACCAATATATAATTAAGGTCAGTTATGACATTGATCCATTCCATATAAAAAATGAGAGGACCAGTGAACCTTTAATAATCATGCCTAACATCATGTAAAATTTAAGTACGAGAAATTACAATAAAAAATTTAATTATGACTAGTCACATAAACCCTTGCAAACATAATTTGGTCATTAATGATCTTGCACAATTTAGAATTTTAATTTATAAATGTATTCAACTAAAAAATACGAAAAACAATACAATATTGTCATTACAAGAAAATATTTAATATAAAATCAAGTGTTAAATATTCTAACTTTTCCTTTCATATTGATTGTCTTATATACATAAGAAAGCATTCTAAAATCAAAGTTAATTGTTAAAATTTTGTTAGAATAGACCATTTATAGATTCTTTGCATTACACAACAATAGGTGAAAGGATGCATCATAATTAAATAACATCATAAGAAAATCACAATATCACAATGCAGGTTATATTGATATGGTTAACCAACTTCCAATTCAATCATGTTTACTTCAGAACTACGGTTAAAACTTAAAACCTATCTACAACAAGTTAAAATCAGGTACCTTCAAGGGATGTGACATCCTCCCGCCCTGAATAAGCCAGCTCGGCTTATTAGAAAGATGCATTTACTCTTTTCTTTTGCTAATAGCTACAATTAAACTGTTTAGTGTTTTGCTCTTTCATGTTTCATAATATTGGGGTCTTGATTTATGACTTAAATTTCTTCTTATTTTAAAGTTATTGGTCAAGTTGTTTAATTCTGAATCCACTATCATTGTCTTTCAAGTGGTTTCTTTTAGCTAATTTGACCAGTTCAGAAAAAATTTCTAAGATTAAAAGGTACAAATATAAAAAGTATACATTTGCATATGCACTTCCACTTGATTCAATCATCAATTTTTCATGTGATGTGTTGATTTTCTTAAGAGAGATCATTATTTACGCCAAATGGTAAACACATTTACTTGTTAATCTTTTTAGAGCAATGAAGTACCATGTAATCATATCACCGCTTGTCACAACTAGGTACAAATTAAATTCATATTACTCTCATCAATTTCATCTTAGATCGCAATACTATAATCAAGTTGGTCGCCACGTGTTTACAACATAGATCACCACTATTCCATTATACTAAGTTACTAACATTTAGCTAAATTTCAATCCAAACAAATTTATAGTCCATTCTTTAATTTTTAGCATTAAATTCATATAACATTGAGAACATACATCCTAGTTATTGTTCAACCATTCAAATCTCAAGCATCTCGATACCCTTAGCCTATTCTACACACAATAGTCCAATTCTAATCCAAAGAACATGTTTGCTGTTAAGGGTTTCGCGGCCCCTTCAAAACCTGTTTGTTCCTTAATCAAAAACTAACTAATTTACCCACACTTCTAACAACGTCAATTCTAACCTGTGCCACTATAGTCTAGCAAAATCTTTCAACAAGTCAAATTAATCATTGAAGAATACAAATACAAGTCACTATGTTCTATATAAATTATTAATTTATTATTTATAGTAGTTTCATACAAAGCTAATTACAATGCAAGCTCATTTCATGCTAATCTACAAATGTAAGGTATATTAGTTAATGCAAAACAATCCCCATCCAATTATTGTTCCTTCAATGTGTATCTACATACATATAGGTATATGAATATTAACTACTTACAACATCCTCAATATGCTTTCCCTCTAGCTTTGACCTCTACAACAAAGCCATGCAACGAATAAGCCCATTTCAAACATATGGCTACATCAAGAAGTATTAAGGTAGCTACAAACCTCTCCTATGAGAGTGTGTCCCCTGCTAATAACAATGCACTTGTTTCCAAGATCATAGCATGCTAGTTTACAAATGTCAGATATATCAACTAATGCCAAACAATCCCCATCCACTTATTGTTCCTTCAATATTATTTACATACATTAGGTATCTGAATAGAACACACTTATGGAATCCTCAATATGCTTCCTCTCTTAGTTTAGCTTTGACTTATATGACAAAGCCATGCAACGAACAGGCCATTTCAAACATATGGCTACATCAATAAGTATTAAGGTAGCTACAAACCTGCCATATAAGAATGTGCTGCCAATTCTAGGCCTTTCAAACATATTAAACCCATTCAAGCATATGTCCTCAAGTTCTCTACAATTCAATATCATAGCCATTCATGTTATTCCATAATGAGGATTATTGATACTACTAAATGGTAAATAGTAAATATGCATCGGAAGTAATCATATAATAATATGCAGATCCGAATTCAACAGTTGATGCAGTAAGGTATACTGAGTAATAGCAATCATCAGATAGTATCCACCTTAGCAAGGATTCTTACATCAACTACCATGTATCATGATCAAATCAACTGAAGAATCCAAGTAACAAAACTTAAAGTTTTATCAACTGTGTTTTGACCTGCTTATCTTGAGAATTTTATATTTCTTTATTTTCTTCTTGTCTCAAGACTATAAGATGGCTAAGATCTCTGTATATTTCTATAAGTTTCAACATATGTCAAGGTACACAAATGGGAACCCCAAACTTACATGTCATGGATCCAATGCGTTTCTGTTACACACTTTAATTCTTGATACATGGTTAGTAAATCCAAGTTTCCTTTTTATACCAACTTAGGTATTCTTGGTTAGGACAAGCCAACTATCCTTACAAGGTTAAAAGTCTGTTTAAAAAATCCAAGGCTACTATATTCATACCAAGTGTCTAAGTTCAATAACAGTGAACTAGTAAGTACAAGAGTATCTACTTCTTCCAATAATCCTGTGAGCTTTATAGGTCAAGCATTTTAACCATGCTATGATACCAAGTGTAGTAACCAAGAACGGTTATCACAGAACTCTATGAGTGTTTGCAAGCTAGATTTGCTGGGCAAGTAGTAGATAATTTTTCCCAAGTATTTTGCCAAGATTTTGCAGAGATTCTAGTGAGCATTTTACGAAAGCTAACCAGCTAGCAGAACTTTCTTTTTAATTTGTTTTTTCAAAGTATTTTTCTACTGCGGATTTAAGTGATTTTACAACAGTTTTGCTAGCTATACATTCTCTAAATTAATTTCTTATATTTCTTAACAGTATATTGCATGTTACTTGTATTAATTTTCAATTTGCTGAGTTTTCTGAGTCCCAAGTCCACATCAAAATTTTGGGCTGCCAAGTTTTTGCTGAGTCCAAGTTCTAAAACTATGCTTTGAAACGCAAACTGAAGAGGCTCACCCTCATGAACTAGCAAAAGAAGCAACTTTGAAGTAGAGTACATTAATTGAAGGGTAAATGAGAGTAATAATTTGCAAGAGAATCTATTATTTTGACTAATCAAGAAGAAACGGTAAGATCTGCAACTAAAACAGCAGTTCAAGTTATCCCCAACAAGTCCAAGCCAATAATCAACAAGTTGCCCTGAAATTGAAAAGGACGTCAATTGTAAAATCAAGGATGTAAAAACAGCAGAGGCACTTCGGCATAAAGATAATCTTAACAAGGAACATTTAAATGCAATTGCAGGTTTAAGCATGTAAAGATTTGATGTAATTATAAAAACCAATCTGATGTATGTTGTGGGTGCTAAATTGCTTATTTTAGTTATCATGCTTTAACGTGTAATTTGACAATTACACAAGGGACACATCATTTTAATTGAAAGTCAATCTGATTTCCATATTAAACATTAATGGCCTCTAGATACATAGAAAGTTAAGAAGTCAAGTTCTTATAGAATACATGGTGTGATATCTACCTGCAGAAGATGCCTCTTGGGAGTGACCAAACATAATCCAACATCCTTCATTGTTTACATTTACTAGGGACCGTACAACTCAAGAGGGGTAGACTTGTAGCGAACCAAATGCATTTCAGAAGACTATGTTTCTTGTGAGAAATGCATAAGTTATTCTAGAAATATAGGATAAGAATAAAATATGTCTTTCCTTTATGCAAATTTGTGAGCTGAATATGGACCGGCATTTAAGTTTTGATGATTGATTTGACAGAACATTTGAAATGATTGATGTGTGAGATTTAACTGATCTATGGGTTGGTGCTATCACAACAGATTTTTATTGTTTTCTGGACTGGAAATTTCATTATTGATCAGTGGTATAAGAGCTCATCAATCAAATTACACTTTCAAATTTCAAACTTCGAATTTCAGATTTTGGTTGATTTCAATACATTGTTGATGAACTAAGAAATGTGTGCAAAATTCTGGCCAGTGACTTTAAATAGGTTTGAACCACTTTTCCACCAACTTAGGTGGAAATTTGTGATTTATTTTTGAAGTTTTTCCAGTCTGGCACTTTGACAGAATGCATAATGCTATTGAAAAAAATTTAAAAACCTAGACTTCACAAAGGGCAACAAAGTAGGAGTGACCAAACTGTATACATAATCCAACATTCTTCATTATTGAAATTGGATGGGGAAAAACAAGTCAGGTGGGGCAGACTACTAGCAAGCACAAGACAATGTTTCTTGTGAACAAAGCATAAACAAATTTGTACGATCAATCTGGACCAGCATCTATGTTTTGAAGATTGATTTGTCTACACTTTTAGAGTGGGTCACCTCAAAACTTTAACTCTTCTGTGCATACATGGTATCAGACCAGATGTTTATCATTTTCTATAATGGAAATTTCATTATTGGTCAGCGGGATAAGAGCTCATCAATCTCATTTTAGTTTCAAAACTCAATTTTCATTTCAGCTTTTGCTTCATTTCAGTGCATTATTGATGAACTAACCAGAAATGTGTGTGAGACTCTGGAAGGTCTCTTGAAATGGAGTTGACACACTTTTCCATCAACTTAGGTGGAAAGCCATAATTTACATTTCAAGTTCTTCCAAATTGGACAAAAGGCAATAAAGTAGCTAATTTTTTGCTGTATTTGCCTGGACATCAATCCAGAGGGTATACTTTCAAACATCATGAATCTCAAACTGACAAAAAAACACATTGGTAAACTCACTCAATAACAAGAATAGAGGACCAGATGCATAATTTACAACAAAAATATATATGCCTTCATAGAAGATGTCCAAAGTTGAAATGACAGATAGCAAGAAAGGAGATCTGCCAGCATAAATATTTTCAAGTTGCCCTAAACTAAACTGGTAAATTGGTAATACTACAAAGAAAGATGAAATCTAAGAGATAAACCCTTGCATTTGGCCCTCAGACTGATGTTCTTCGAAAAGTGGCTAAAACAGTAAATGCCAGAGAAGTACAAAGCCAAAGAAAGGGCAGGAAGTACAGGACCTAAACCTAGCATACCATACACATTTAGAATATTGAACTTTGATAAAAACATGAGAAAGATTCAGCATAAGAGGTGAGGGACTATGTTTCCCATACATGCCCCAAAAATAGTGAGTGCCTAGCAAACTCAGTCTCAACCATGGTGAAACTATACAACCTTCTATATCATGGTGAAACTACAGAACACTGCACTTTAGAATGTGTCAGTTTGAAAGGGAAAACCACTCAGAGAACAGGCAGTACATTAGTAACAGAAGAAGGCATAAGATGAAGAGATAGTCCACCTCATATTCTAAACATGACCCAGATAGAACTGAAAAAACCACTATACTCCAGGGACACATCCCCAGAGTTTTTCTCGTGTTTCCTTGTCTAGGGATATTTGTGGGGTAGGAAAGGGAATTTTAAATATTTTTTTCTCCCCAAAGTGGGAGACCTCTCCCAAGATACCCCCTTCTACAGATACTCTGTGGGGGTGACCTGCCACCCCCAACATCCCTATAAAATCAAGACATCCTCCACACCTCACAAACTCAGACTCTCAAAAAGACAAAAACCTAACCCTATATGAACTTCCCCCCCTCCCCCAACATAAAAATAATTGTTATTTCACTACCAAAAATCCTAGCCTACATTCATTTTATGTTTTCATCATTTGTCATTTGCATTGTTACAATTTACTTTTGCAAGCAATAAGGAAAGGCATGCACCATGGAGATCCATGTGATCCTAAAAACCTTAATTTGGCCTTGGTGGCAGGGTCTCTGCCCCTTGAACTGGCCCTGTATTGCAATAGGGAACATGCCTAGGCACCACCCCTACACCCCATTGGGGACTGCGACCCAAAACACCCACTTTGGTTTTGAAAAGGAAAAAAAAAAATTGTTTTGTGCTTGCACCAAACAGAAAACAATATTTTTTTACAATTTTTTCCTAATTGAGTTCCATTTATGCTTGTGGTTTGTCAAGTCAATCTCAATTCCCAATAATGTCACTACAATATAAACCATTTTGATTTATTGTTGACATTTATGATGTGACAATCAACCTTGAATTATCAATTATCAGCTTTGTTCTCAATTTTGTATATTTTGTGCCAATTATACATATATTTCAGGGAAACAGTAGAAATAATTCAACTAATGACTCTAAATATAAGAGAATATATATATATAAGCCATCCCATCAACATCCCCTAAATCTAAGGAAAATTGTGCCATCCACATAACCCCTCTCGGAAACTCAGGGAAACACTAGAAATAATTCAACCGATGACTAAATATAATAAACCTAAGCTTGTAATATGAAGGAAACTGTTGTAGAAAGCCTCACATAATTATGATGAAAAAAAATTAAAGTGGACAAGAATCCTATAGAAAACCCTGTAGTCTCTCCATATATATCTCCTCCACAAGATCACAAGATCACTCTTAATGTCCATTTCATGAACCTCCTACCGATGTGTTGCAACAATAGCAGGTGTGAGTCAAATAGAGTTCATCTTTGCAACCAATGCAAAGGTTTTGATGAAGTCAATACCTATGGCTATATCCACTTATATCGAACAAGCTTCCTTCCTTTAGGAAGGAGGACCAAGTCCCAACTATGGTTCCTAACTCAAAAACTATTCTCCTCCTACACAATTGAATCCCACTCAAGAATGCCAAATGCCTCCCCAAAGACGATGGATCAAAAGTAGAGGCAATAAAAACATACAGATGTCCCTAGAACTATGATCCCGTCCACCTAGTATTAGAAAGATCCCCAACCCAATCTCTTACAAATTGTAGAGGCTCTCTAGTTCAAAGTGGACTTGAAGCTGAAGAACCAAGAGATCTCTCAACCTCAAAAATAATGATCAGGAGAGGAGGTGAATCCTCATCATCACTCTCGTCAACCGAAGTGGACGAAAAAGAATCCATCATCATCAAGAATGTGCCTAGGTGGATCTAAATTCTTAAAAAATGTGGTCATAAATGCCAAGTGATTTCAATGTGAATGTAGATGGTGGAGAAGTGTCAAAAATAGAACTCAAAAGAGCCCTCCTCAAAGCGAACACTCCTCTCAATAAATAGCTCATGCGTAATAGGATGCAAAAGCCAATATCCCTTAACACCATTAGGGTAGCCCATAAAGATGCAAGGCCTCCTTTGCAGATCCATAGCCATACATTTCTCCATTGGAATGTGGGCCAATGTTGGAGAACCAAAAACCTTAAAATGCTTAACTATGGGTTTCTAATCACTCCAAGCTTCAAAAGGAGTGCCTCCCTTCAAGGCTTTATGAGGAACGTGATTCTAGATGATAACTCATAGTTAATGGCCTCCACCGAGTGCTATGGTATAATAGATCTACAGTAAGTCATACAGCTAGCCATTTCCTTCAAAGATTTGTTCTTACATTCTATCACACCATTCTACTAAGAACTATAAGGACTTGTACACTACAAATCAATCTCCTCTAAAGTATAATACTACTTAAAATGAGTTAACATACTCACCATGCCAATTTCAAAAGTAGAATAGAAAATCATACAAAATTAGAGCAGGCTTATTACAGCAGACATGAATATATTATTGAGCAGATTTGAAAGGTAGAATATGCAAAAAGGAGAACATACACAGCAAGGAGATCAGAAAATAAATAAACATCTGCATTCAGAAAGGCAGCAGCCATTGAATATAATAAGTCATTGGTATGCATCATGTTGGAGTATAATGTTTATATAGATATAATCTCTTATGTATCTTTAACCTAGTCACTAATGGAAATCTAAAATTGGTGCAACCCCTAATACTAATTGGTGCAATGACCCCCCCAAACAAATACAACATTTGGCACTTTATTTTAGTAAATTTACAATGCAAAGAACTGATATAGTTTGTTTTACAATGTCCAAAAATGGGAAATATTCTCAAAGTACAAAATGCTTGCAAAATCGGAACAAAAAACTACACAGAAGTGTAGAGCTCAAACAAACATTAACTTTCAATAAGGAGCTTATTTGTGACAGTTATGAGCATTTTAAATTTCAGAAAGAAAAATAAACAAAAAAATATCTAATAAAATCGAAATACTAGAAAATTGAGGTGTTAATTTTAGAGGTCAAATATGACACAAAGAAACCATAATGGGTTGGAGAGAGAAAGAGTGATCTGGACAAGGCCAAGGACAAACTAGACATGTCGTGCCAAGTTGAACTAGGTCTAAGCAAACTACACAAAGATCAAAGTTGGGACCAATTAGAAAACAATTGAACTAGCTGAGGTTAATTGGCTAAGCCAAATTGGATAGTCCAATTGGGCCACACCAGCTCTACGCTAGATTGTGTGGGTTGACCAAACTGATGTAACAAGGAGCTAATCTTGAACAATGTGCAGGGCAAAAAAACTCAAGTGTCCCCTAAACAAAGTGCTCCAAAATGCCCAAGTTTATAGTCACACTTAAGTTTTTCTATGTCATCAAACTCAATGGTCCAAGACTCCAATCAGATTCAAGCTAGGATGCCTCAAAAATCATGTCACCTACTTAATTCAATCAAACAAACATAAACAAAAACCCAAATGAATATTAGCTTCTCAAAATTCAATTCAAGCAAAATGAAAGCCTAGACCAACTTTCTAAATCCTTTCATGCATAATGGTGTAGCACAAAAAGCTGCACTATATGCCAAAAAAATACTCACACCCAAAATCAAAAAATCTTAGATCTCTAAAGCTGGAAACTAAGTGACCTATCCCAAATAAAACTGTTGATGTTGTAGCCGTGGGCTTCATACTACCAACGATTTATAAGCAATAAATTAAATATAGCCAATGGCTATTTATTTATTGGAGACGATTTATGAAGAGACACCTTCACTTACATTTGTAATTTATATTATTAATAAAGCCGACTTCATCTAAAAGTTTGCCACCTATTTTGTAAGTCACACCCATTCACTTAAGGCCGACCTTTCATCTATGAAGGGACACGTTTGTTGGAGATCACCTCATCGAATTGTATATTAAGGAGGCGCTGTTCACTTCATGATCATCCATTCCATTCATTCAAGAAAAGTGTGAATTACCTACAGCAAGAGTTCGATAGAGCAGATCAAAATTATTCTTCAAGGAGATCGACATTATTCAAGGAGTTCGATCTTCTTCTTGTGATATTGCATCAAGTGTGGTGCTGCTAGTTCGGCCTTGTGATTGGGCCTCATTGTAAAGCGAATTGTTGTTCATTATTAAATATATAAGTGATATATTGTTGCTGGGTTTTTCTCCCTCAAGTTGGAGGGTTTTCCCAGGGTATATGCCATGTTAAATTGTTTGAAATTGTTCTATATCTGCTTATTTAATTTCTGATCCTAAAACTAACATGGTATCAAAGCGGGGTTTAAGCAAGATTGTGATCAGATTTGTATAAACAGCGTAATCTCATTCTCTTCTTCTCATCTTAGTGTGTCTATCTTAACTTCGAAAATGGTGAACGGACTCAAGGTTGAAGATAGACTCGAAGGTGCCTCTAACTTCACCTCTTGGAAGTTTAGAGTTCTTATTGCCTTGGAAGAAAATGAGATTCTCGAGTTTGTGGAGAGCAAAGTACCCGAGCCTTCGGATGAGAATGAGAAGACACAATGGAGGAAGAATGGCACAAAGGCCAAGAAGATATTGATTGATTCTGTGAAGGATCACCATGTGCCTATCATCTCCAAATTGAAGACAGCTAGAGAGATGTTCAAGACCTTGGAGGGATTGTATGAGATCAATAACACCAGCAGAGCTCTTGCATTGAGGCAACAACTACATCACATCAAGATGGCAAAAGGAGATTCAATCATCTCCTTCTTTATGAAGATCACTGAGTTGAAGGATCAACTCTATGCCATTGGAGACATAATTGATGATCGAGACTTAGTCATGTTGGCGCTTAATGGTCTTCCTCAATCTTGGGAGCCTTTTATCCAAAGTATAAGTGGAAGATCTAAGCTACCTAAGTTTGATCGTCTTAGGGCAGATTGTATTCAAGAGGAATCAAGGTTGGCAGCAAGGGGAAATGGACGAAGTTCTCACAATGAAGACAATCATGTTCTTGCTGCTCAAACTTCAAAGAAGAAAGGAAGAGAAGGGAGAAAAGGTAACTTCAAGAGGAATAGAGACAGGAAATCGGATGTTGCTCCTGAATTAAAGAAGAAGGATCTCTCCCATATGTAGTGCTTCAGATGTGACAAGTTTGGTCACTATGCTAGAGATTGTGCAACAAGCCCAAAGCAACATGCTTCTATTGCGGATGTGGATGATATCTCTCCTTAGAAGGAATCAAGAGATAACTCAAGTGGATTTCTATTTATCTCAGCCCTATCAAGCAATGCTCCAACCGATAACAGCACATGGTTGATTGATAGTGGCACTTCTCGACACATTACAAGATATAGAGAGCACCTTTCAGATTTGGTGGAGAGAGAAACCAACATTCAAGTAATAATCGGAGATGATGCTTGCTATTCAGTGAAGGGTGCTGGAGCCTCCTCTCTTCACCTAGATTTCGGCATCTCTCTTCATTTGAGTGATGTCTTGTTCGTACCAGGTATCAAGAGGAACCTTGTATCAATTTCAGCTTTGGAGGAAAAAGGATATCAAGTTGCATTTTCTGAGGGAAAAGTTCTTGCTTCCAAAGAACTCTAGCATCAAGATAGCCCATGTGATTGGTGTTCGACAAGAGAGCCTTTATAGACTTTCCATTCGTCCAATGCAAGCATTGTTGCATGATTCCACCGGTTCAAGCGAACTTTGGCATAGAAGACTTGCTCACCTCCATTTCAGAGCTCTTCCATCCATGGAAAAGATGGTGTCTGGCCTTCCAAAACTCAGTCAAAAGCATGAAAGTACGTGTAGAGGATGTGCATTGGGTAAGAATACTAAGGGTCCTTTTCATAGTAGTGAAAGTAGATCAAAATGTATTCTAGATCTCGTTCATTCTGACTTGTGTGGTCCAATGTCTATTGCATCCTTGAGTGGTTTTTGGTATTATGTAATTTTCAATGATGACTACTCTAGAAAGACTTG
>VDFB02051649.1:0-13507 GCA_007258455.2 Sequoia sempervirens | reverse complement strand
TTATTACATATTTTTAAAATAATATAGATAACGTATTCAAATTTTTATGTCAAGTTGCCTAACACTATTTTTTTTGAATTTTTTGCCACTTAAGGGCCTATTTTTTCTATGATGATCCTTCACATATCCTTTAGATACTAATTTGTGTAAGGGTTAGGAAAATACTTAAGGAATTTTGTTTATTTGCATCTAATGGGAATACATTTGTCTGTTTCAATGTTCAAGATAAAATGGCACAAGAGTATCATACAAACATTGTTAGGATCACCCTCTTGAGTTTCAAAGAGCTCAAAGAGTAGAAGTAGAGTTTTAGCAATCCTTTACTTGTTTGTTGGCAAATCCTTTCCTTTTCTTATCATTGAATTGTGGAAAGTTCATAGGAACTTGGTGAGAACAAGTTTGGTTTTAATACAATAACTAACATGGAAAAAGATAAAGGAGATCGATGAGAAGAAAGTGACTTAGGTAACATTAATATTAGTTATTCCCGCTCATCTCATTGGTCATCACTTGTTAGAAAGGAAAGGGAGCCTCCTAAATAGAATTCTACTACACTTTCATCATAGGACATACCAACCAACACTCCTCCTATGAAAATAATGCTATTTGACTCTTCCAACTCCAAGGTGACTAATGTTCCTATTACCCCTTTTTGGCTAGAAGATACATTTAAAAGCAAAGCAAGGTAGTGTAGCTAGATCTCCCAAGGAAATATATGGTGGGTCAATTTCTTCAAAGGGCCATAAATCCTAAGAAATTGAAGACTGATGCTTGGCTAATAGATGATGTTAAATAAGGAAGTCTATGCTTGGAAGTTGTATGTCCCACTACATATAAAGAAGTTACTCAAGAAATTGTGAGTGACTTTGACATTGATAGGATTAATGTAGGACCTCCTACAAGGGACGGGGATGTACACAACTTCTAGATGTCCAAAAAAAGAATGGTTGAGAGGTATAAGAAAGAAAAAGAGAGTAAAGATGAGTTCAAGAAATAGGTCCAAGTTTTGACTGAATTTCTGAAATTAGTCTTTGATCTTCCCCCTCAACCAATTTATCAAGTTGAGTCTTCTTATCCCTTGGCCCTGATAGGAAGAGAAGAAATAAATAAAATGAAGAGTTGCAAAGCCTTTGGAAAAGCTATCGAGGAGTGGAGTGGTGCTTTGATAAGAAAATGTAATCAAATTATATATGAATCTCTCAGATGTCTTCAAAGAGTGAATACTTCAAGGTATAAGATTGAAGAGGATATCATCACTACTTAGAAAGAGAAAAGGGTATGGAGTTAGTATAAAAATGAAATTAAAGTAGTAATAAGATTTGGAATGGAGAGGCTAGTTGTAGAGAAAATCATACCCAATGTCATTGATGCCTAGTGCATTATCTGGAATTAAAATGTAGAATCAAAATTACAAGTCACAAGGAAGGGCTTATCGAAGCTCCAAAAGATCCTAACTAAATGCAACGTCATCTTAGAATAGATTCATAAGAATCTTGTCATTGTCATATTGCAACTTGATAAGGGAAGAGATGAAAATGATGAGAATGCTAAAATCCTAGTGAATCACTTCCAAAAAATAGTTCATAGTATTTTCAGTTCCTAGTCCTTCAATGTTGAGCATTTGAGGAAATTCAATGAATTGGACCTTATTATATCCCAGGTGGATGGACTCAAGAGGACTTATGATTATAAAATTAAGTTGTCTGAGATATCTAGCTGGAATGGAGGTTATGAATGGGGAATGTAACTGTAGACATCCAAATTTGGACACTTAATTTATCCAAATTTATCACTTTTCATCTAAGCATCCTCTTATCCGAGTTAATTAAGTAATATTACTATTATTTAATTAATATCTTAATTTTGTCAAATCCCTAAGGTATTTAATTAATAATTAAATACCTTACCTTAATCCTCTTTTCATCAAATGAATATTAAATTCCTCACATGTCATTTTCATCTAATCCTAATCCATCTCCTAATCTCTTCATCAAGAATGTGCACATGTCTAATCCTTTATTAGGATGTGTCACATCCTCCGACTTTTGCATGTTGGCTTCTAATCCTCGTTAACCCCTAATTATCCTCTAATTACTAATTAGTTAAACCTAATTAGTACCTTAGTCAACTCTCCCCATCCCCCAAGGAATTTTTAATTCCTTTTTATTCACCCTAGGCTCCTCTCTTCCCCATGTGAATTTTTAATTCACTTTTATTCCTCCTAGAATCCCCTTTTCCCATGCATCTTTTAGAATCTTTGACTTGTCACATCAAGTCACATGTGACAAATTCCCACCTTTTGGAAACCTTTTCTTATCCACTAGATTCTTCCAATCATTGTGAATTTTTAATTCACTTTTATTTTCCCAAAGCTTTCCCTCTCCCCATGTGATCATTGAAAGGTCACATCAAAGTACTTGGAAGGTACTTATCCTTTCTCCACATCATGTACCTCTCTTCCACATCACCTACACATCATCTCACCCTTAGCCCTCTCACATTCCACATGTCAAAATGTGAAGGCTTGTGAGTCCTCAACTCACCTTAGCCCTTCATCTTGACTTTGTTGGATAAATCTCAACCATTGAATTCTCTAGAGAATTCAAATTCCTCTATAAATACCCCATCCTCTAAGGCATTTAAGAGACTTAGCCATTTTGCAACTAAATGCTACCATTTTGTGCACTCATCTAGCCATCAACATTCATCCATTTGCATCTACATTCAAGCATATAGTCAAGACTTGCATTTAGCCACATCAAGAGCCATCAAGGAGCATACAAATCAATACAAATCAAGGGCCAACCAAGGAGTTTCAGCTGCGAAAAGGGAGGTATATCTATTTGTCTTCATTTAACACTTTTCTCTTTGCATTTACAAATTTCTTAGGCTAATCCCAGGTGTTTCTTTATGTTTTTCCATTGCATTTGAATGCTATTTTGAAATAGGTTAGACATCTTTGATATCACATTTCTCTGGCACAATAATTCATGGTTCTACGCTGGTTCCTATATTTCCCATGTTTGTTGTTGTTAAGTTTTTGCAAGAGTACCATGTAAAGGGGCAATCTACACCTTTGATTTTTCTGCGGGGCTAATTACACCGGAGCTTTTTCCCCTAGCATGTGATCTACACCCCCATTTCCCCGCGGGGTGACTATGCCACCCATTTTCCCAAGAATGAGGCTTACCTTATGCCCCCAGGGCTGAAATTATTTCCTTTGGCCAACACTTTCGGAGTGCTGAGGCTTTAATTACACTCGGCTGAAAATGGCTCTTTGGCTTTTCAACACTTTTCTGCAAGAGGGTGGACGGCCCCGGCTAAAAATTATTTTTATTAACACTTTTCCAAGTAGTGAGGTGACCAGCACTCGGGTTGAAAAAATTATTTTGGCTAACACTTTTGTAGTGAGGGCTAATTACCGGGCCGAAAATCATTTTTGGCTAACACTTTTCTCAAGAAGCAATTTACTCATGCCCCCTTAGGGCTGAAATTTCCTTTTGTGCTAACACTTTCTTCATGAGGCTTTTACTACGGCCCCATTCTCTGTAGTGAGGCAACTATGCCTCATTTCATCGTATATGCATCGCACTCTTTATCACCACAAAGCAACACATTTTAAAAGTGTAAAACCTTTAATATTTTGGTTTCTCACTTTACTATTTTTCTAGATATTAACACCTAACACTGTTCTTGCAAGGATACTGGTGTTTTTGCTAACTATTTGCAACATATTCTTGTGAAATTGATGAAGAGAGCAGGATAAAAGATCTAACATTTTCTTGCAGGGCTATCCGTTCGCTCAATTTTTTTAAAATATCCTTGCTATTTGCCTTAATCTAAGAACATAGTTTAATTAGGGGGAGTAATATTCATTGCTTCTTGTGTCTATCTTTTCTGTTACCCAAAGGGAGCATTAGCTTGTTTTTTCTTTCCCCTTGCACTTCATGTGAGCTTGGGGAGTAGTTGGAAATAATTAGTGCTTTCTTTCTAGTGGGACTTGCTTGGGGATTTCATCACCCCAAGCGGGACTCATCTCCAACCACGCAGACGGGCGGGTAAGGGGAGAGTGAAAGTTGTACCCCAATCCAGCCATGTGTCAAGACAATTGGCGTAGCCGGGCTTAGGTGATACCTAGATAGATGTGAAGAGTTGGTCCGAGCTCCCCGCATCTCATCAAGCCCTCGACTCAGTTTCAGGATGGGCTGGCGTTTGGTGGTTAAGTGCCTCATGCAATCGAGAGTATATCGAGGACTCCCTAGACACCTTGTGCATCCTAGATTAAGACCTCTTTGGCCATACCCTTAACACTAATCATAGGATTGTGTTTGCTTGAGAGTGTTTTCTTGTGAGAAACCACTGAATTTTTTGACAAATTGGCCTTATCATTATCATTTTAAATTCCTTGCCATAGCCATTTTTATCAAACCAAGTCCTAGATTTTCCACAGTGGGGCGATTATGCCCTTGATTTTCCATATTGGGGTGATTACGCCCCTGATTTTTCATAGTGGGGCAATTACACCCTTGATTTTCTGCAATGGGGCAATTATGCCCCTGATTTTCCACAGTGAGGTGATTATGCCCCTGATTTACTACAGAGGGGCGAATTTTCCCTCCTGAACACCCGAAATCACCCCATTTGGATCCGTTTAGCCTCTAAACCATCATTTAATCATTCCCAACCATTATCTCATCATCCCAAGCCTCCATTTTGTCACTCTAAGCCCCCAAAATCCTCCATTTGATCATTTTAAACCCCCATTTTTACCATTCCAAACCTTCACTTAGCCATTCCAACATTCATTTGACTAAGTAGTATTTCATCCCTTTCAAATCCTCCCCTCACTTGTTTCGAGTAAAATTTCATCCATTCCAAGCATCCATCTCCTCATTCTAAAAGTTGTTTATCCTTTCCAATCAATTGTTTACTCATTTTGAGTATTCATTCATCCATTTTTATCATCCATTCCTCCAATCAAATCATCATCCAGATTCCCTAAACTTTGTCTTGAGTTATTATCCAAATTGACCTAAGTGTCTGATCTGATCGTCCTCATCAACATTTTCTTAGGATTGTCATCTATCCTAAGTTAATCATTATCGTTGGCCCAATCAATTCACCTTCAATCTCAAGGTGGATTCGGTGCTACAATCATCCATTTATCCTTTAATCTGATCAATCAACATCCTAAGTCACCTAGGATAATCTCCAAATAGGGTTTTTCACTCCCTTTCGTCATCCTATCTGATCCCTTAGTCTATCTTATCAATCATCGATCGATCTTATCCAATCCAATCCAATCCAATCGCATCCCTATCCAATCACCTTCGACCCAATCAATCTACTTCCATCTCGAAGTAGATTCGGTGTCGTAATCATCCTTTCATAATCAAATCCAATTATCAGAATCAATCCCATCAAATCATCCTAATCTGAGCTTTAGTCCAATCCTAATCTAAGCTTGACCAAAATCTCGATTTGAGCTTTAGTCTGATCCCATCCAAAATCTTTCATCCATCCTCTTTATCCTTTCACCATCATGAATCCTTATCCTCCATCAATAGTGGTCAAGGGAAACCCTAATTACATTGACAATGATAACGAAAGTCTTGTTGATCAAGAGGAATATGACATAGATTCCCTTGACACTATCATTGTTAGAAAGCTTTCTCCACCCACTTTCCAACATCCAATCACCCTTTCGAGTTATCCCGTTATGTCTTCATCCATGCCTAATCATGCTGCTTCTACTAGCTTTGGCAAGGGATATCCACCATATCCTTCATCTACATCATCCTCTTATCCTAGTTTTCCATCACAATCCCCCATCTACATCCTCCTATCTAAATTATACATATACCCACTACCCTAATCTTCCATGCCAATCTGCTAACTCTAATCCTACATTCGTACCTTCCTATCCTAATCCAACATCCACATCAACTTATCCTAATCTGACATCCACATTTCCCTATCTCAATCTTCCCAGCCTAATCCACCACCCGCATCCTCATGTCCTAATTCACCATTCCAATCCCCTTATCTTAACCTTTCATCTAACCTTAATCCCCCATCTATTTCTAGTCCTGCATCCAATCCCATTCCCCCATCTAATCCTAATCCACCAATCCCTAGTCCTAATCCCCCACCAATCCATAATCCCTCATCCACTCCTACCACACCATCTCAACCTAGAGTATGCAAGTCTCTCATTTCAGAAGTTATCCAAGGACTTATAACAAAGAAGATATCCCCCACTCCGTACCTTGAAGTTGCAGAATCATGTCATCCCAACCCATCATCCACGATCGTTAGTGACAAGACCCTTCTCCACTCAACACCTATCACTGATGAAACCATCACATCCTATGAATCCATCGAGCCCCCATCTCCTACCATCACATCCTCTGAATCCACTGAGCCCCCATCTCCTACCATCATAGCTACTGAATCCATTGAACACCCACCTCCTACTCCAATACTCGCCAAACCCATCGATGACACCCAAATCCAATGCACTAAAATCCATTCCCATGAATGTTTTGAATCCTCCATCCCTCCATCTTCCCCACTTGAATATTCTCTCCAACACTCTATCATCCTACCATCCACACAAGATGAGTCATGCCCAAAGTATAATCCAAAGCATGTCACCATATCCCCTTCTCTAGATCAAGATCCTACCATCCCATCTAGTCCACCTCATGATCATAGTCCCCCATCCATTCCATCCCATGATCCCCTTGTCATTCAAGTTTCCACCCCTCCATCTCCATCTCCATCACATGATCCCACTATCACAAATCCAGATCCTATCATATCCCCTGATCCCTCTCTTGATACCACCCATCCAAATGTTATGGTCCCATCATCTCCCTCTCATGATCCCCCATCATCTCCCCAAGTAAAACTCTATCCCCACAGACTTGCATATCCCCTTGGTACCTCTGCATTCTCCATGGTGGCCTCCCTTGTAGAAGCACAGCATAGCAGGCTTACTTCCACCCACCATCCTCTAACCTGAATGGACTTGCATCATGTTTTCAGAATAACACAACCTGCTCACACCTAATGCTCAAGAAAATGCACTATCAAGGGAAAAGTGGGTCTAGCCTCATGACAGTGTATTTTAAGCCCCATCCAAGTCAAAGAACAAACTGTACGTATGGTCTTTGACTTGAGTTTCCATGACCTGCCAATGAAAGATTTTTGTACAACTCTCTAGATGTCCCCAATGAGCCTTTTTCTTAAAAGAAATGTCACTCTCTTCCCATCGCCTCCACCTCGCACTATCTTACTCCGCCATCCCTCCTCCCTCTATCAGACGCTTCAAAACAACCATCTATATTCCTCCTTCATCTGCTCCATCCATTTTGGGTCCTTACATCCCTCCATCCACCATCTCCCATCCTTCATCTACACCATCCATCTTGGGTTATTATGTCCCTCCACCCATTCCGTCTATTTTGGGCCCCCAGAACTCTGTAAAATCACCTCCATCTTGTCAAGGCATCCATCCCTCCCTCTCATCCATTCCTGCATCAAGATCAGCGGCTAGTCTTAAAACATCCCACTCTGTTCCCCTAATCAGATCAACAAAGGCAAGCATACCTAAGCACATTCTCCATCTACAAGAGTAATCTCTGGCCAATTTACCTCCATCACCCACATTATCATTCATCTCCTCACACCCATCCCATTGCTACTAAAAGCACTTCGGCTATTAAAGAAAAAATGCATAAATCCAAGCACATCCACATGAATCTACGGCTCCCCATGTCCCCTCCAAAATGTTAATTTTAGTGATCAGATAAGTGCACAGAAAATTATTTCAAAATTAGACACAATAACACAACATATACCCTAGGAAAACCCTCCTTTTGAGGGAGAAAAATCCAGCAACAAAGATCTCTCTTATATATATTAAAAAGGCAACAATTCTCTTTACAATGAGGCCAATATCAAGGCCAAATTTGCAGCACTTATACAATATATAGAGACTAATAACAAACTGCATTTGACAGTAAACAATTCTGTCTCTAATGAATTCGCACTACTCTTTAGAAGAATCCGCACAACACTTAGAAGAATTCGCACTAGATATAGATGGATATTCAAACTTTCTTGTAAATCGATATTAATGAATCTCAAGTAACAACAGTGATCTCCTTTTATAGATGTCGATAAAATATATCCAATGGATGTGATCTTCCAAGATGCAACATCGGCCTCTTATGCAAAGATGTCTCTTTAAAAAAATCGTGCCATTTAAATGAAGTTGGCTATTAAATAATTATGCCTCTTGAAGAATAGAACACATTTAACAAATAATAATGATTATGCCATTTAATGTTTATCTTCTTTTTAGCAAATCGAAATGACTTCTAATTCATGCTTTTTGAGATCTTATAAATTAGATAACCTTTGGCTATTACCTAATTTCTTCCAGGAATGATATCGCTGGAAGTTGCTACGACGCTGCTTGAAACATTAACACTCCCTCTCAGCTAAGGAGCACACTTCCAACTGCTCAAGACATATCACCTCATCGTGATGTCAGATATCGCCTCAATATGATATCAACCATAATGGCTACAACCATGCTATGGTGAACAAAGGAATATCACCTCAACGTGATATTGGATATTGCCTCAACACGATATCTACCATAATGGCTACAACCATACTATGGTAAGAGATAAATATCACCTCAATGTGATATCGGATATCGCCTCAACACAATATCTACCATAATGGCTACAACCATACTATGGTAAAAGATAGATATCACCTCAATGTGATATCGGATATCGCCTCAACACGATATGTACCATAATGGCTACAACCATACTATGGTAAAAGATAGATATCACCTCAATGTGATATCAGATATCTCCTTAACATGATATCTACCATAATGGCTACAACCATACTATGGTAAAATATAGAAAGGCTCACTGATACTGAGACTCTTTCTCAGTCAAGGCTGGATTCTCCACCATACCAAGATTATCTCAAAATTATACAAACTTTATCCTAGAGAGAGGCTTGGTGAGAATAGCTGTCGTCTGCTCATCAGTTCTGATGTACTTCAATTGTATAGCCTTCTGCAGTACCATATCTTTGATGTAGTGGTACTTGATCTCAACATGCTTCATTCTATCATGAAACACAAGATTGACAGAAAGCTTCACGCAACTCTGATTATCACAATGGATGATGGTAGGCTCCATTGATTGTCCAAACAATCCTGTAAGGAGCTTACGAAGCCATACTACTTCTCGAGTTTCTATACAAGCTGCAATGTACTCGGCCTCTGCTGTACTTAATGCTACAAATGACTGCTTCTTGCTGCACCAAGAAATCATAGTAGAACCCAAACTGAAACAACAACCAGAGGTGCTCTTCTGATCTGTGACACACCCTGCCCAATCATAATCTGTAAAACCATGTAACTCCAAGTCTGCATCTGAAGTATACCTCAACCCATAACCAATTGTGCCACACAAGTATCTCAGGATATGTTTAGCTGCCACAAGATGTATTTGTCTCGGATCACACATAAATTGGCTAAGTGCACTCACTGCATAGCAAATATCAGGTCTAGTGTTAACCAGATACATCAAAGACCCAATCAACTGTCTATACAATGTAGGATCCACCAAATCTGAACTAGCTGCAGCCTCCTTCAATTTATGTAGGTTGGTCTCCATAGGTGTAGACATTGATTTGCAATCCATCATGCCAAATCTCTTAAGTATATCAATGGTGTGCTTCCTTTGACTTAGAATCATTCCATCTCCGTTTCAGCTTTACTTCTAAACCATAGCAATGCATGAGCTCCGGCAGTCCTTCATCTCAAATCAAGTCAACCTTCTTGCACTCGAATCGTGCGGATCTTCTGTAAGGATCAAAATCAACAATAAATATAAAACCAATATTACTGCATCACCACATTTACCTTGAAGCGTAGATTTGAATCAGCATCATTCTTCAAGTTAGCCCAAACTAGATAGGGTACCATCAATCCTTTCGCACTGGGCACAGTGGAGCCTCAAGCAAGCACCATACAAGGCCTTCTTCAGCTTACACAATACGTGAGTTCCCTTCCATGAACTCTCTTTCAAAACCATCGTTGCTCAATGTAAACTTCTTTCCTAATTATGCCATTGAGAAAAAGTTATTCTCACGCCCATCCGATGAATCTTCCATCCTTCTCGATGCAAAGAATGGTAATGATAGTTCTGTAAGTGTAACGGTGATAAATGTGAGCAAATGTTTCTTCAGAAGTCAACTCCCCTTCTCGAGAAAACCCTGCCACAATCTTGGTTTTATACTTCTCAATGCTCCCATCTGCAGCATGCTTGATTTTGAAGAGCCATTTCGAAGATACCACTGATTTGCTCTTAGGTCTAGGAACAATGTCCCAAACATCATTCTTTAGAATTGATTGATACTCCTCTACCATTGCATCTCTCCAAACCTGATAACTAGATGCTTCTTCAACACATGAAGGCTCTGAATCAATAATCTAACTCATCAATGCAACATAATTGAAGAACTTATGAGGCCTTTTACTTTCTCTGAATGTGCCTCTAGGAGCTGCAAAGCTTTCTGCCTCTTGCATAGTACGCCTAGCCCATAGAGGTCTCTTTCTTCCAATGACAATGTCAGTAGGCCCATCAGTAGGCTCCAAGGGTTCAACAGGATCAGCATCTTCTTTTGGTTCAACAGTCTCCCTCTGAATCTCAGGAGTATGGTCAACTTCCATATCTTGAGGAGACTCTTCATTATTGAACTCCATGTGAGTGCCCTTGGATCTCCTAAATGCAATGTCTTCCTCAAAAGTAACATCCCTACTGATCTCGATCAACTTTTGTCCTAGAATGTAAATTTTGTAGGCTTTAGATGTCTCGCTGTAGCCCACAAAGATGCCCTTCTTGCCAGAAGGCTCCAACTTAGTTCTCTTCTCCTTCGGAACATGGATATAAACAGGACATCCAAAGATTCTTAAGTGACTGACTTCAGGCTTCTTCCCTGTGAAGGCTTCTTCTGGAGTTATATTCTCCAAGACCTTGTGAGGACTTCTGTTCTGTACATATACAACTGTCCTGGAGGCTTCTGCCCATAAGAAAGTCTGCAAATATTGATCATGAATCATGGCCTTTGCTGCTTCCATGATTGTCCTGTTCTTTCTTTCTGCAACACCATTCTGCTGAGGATTATAGGGAACACAGAACTCCCTCTTAATCCCTGCATCAATACAAAAGTCTAGAAAACTACCAGAGGTGTATTCTCCACCATTGTCAGATCTAAGGACCTTAATTCTTTTACTAGAAAGATTTTCTACTAAGGCTTTGAACTCCTTAAATCTAGCTAATACTTCCTCAGACTCTTTAGACCTCAAGAAATAAATCCAAGTCTTCCTAGAGTGATCATCAATAAACAGTACATAATACAAAAATCCGCTCGAAGACGGAACAGACATAGGAACACATAAATCTGAATGGATGAGATCTAAAATACTCTTAGATCTATTTTCACTACTATGAAAGGTGGCTTTTACATTCTTACCTAGAGCGCATCCCTTGCAAGTGCCTTCATGCTCCTTGTCGAACTTAGGTAGACCTGTCACCATCTTCTCCATAATGGGCAAGGCACGGAAGTGTAGATGCGCCAATCTTCGATGCCAAAGATCACATAGAGAAGAAGTATCATGAACCAAAGCTTGAAGAGGATGAGTGCAAACCCTGTAAAGACTTTCATGTCTAACTCCAATAACTTGAGCATCTTTGAAGCTAACGTTCTCCATCCATACAAGAACTCTGCCTTTTGAAAAGGCAATTTGATATCCTTTATCTTCTAGGGCTGAAATAGAGATGAGGTTGCGCTTGATCCCCGGAACATAAAGAACATTGCTCAACTGAAGTGTAATACCTAAATCCAAATGGAGAGTAGAGGTCCCAATCCCTTTCACGGTGTAGCTAGCATCATCTCCAATGATAACTTGTTCCAAAGAGTCTTTCTTCACCAAGCTTGATAAGTGCTCCTTGAACCCGGTGATGTGACGAGAAGCACCACTGTCAATCAACCATGTGTTGGTGTCGGTGGCAACATTGCTTGACAAGGCTGAGCAAAATAGATATTCATCCTTCTGAGGAGAAACATTCTCTACATCTGCAACGAAGGCTTGATGCTTAGGTCTGTCAGGGCAATGTTTAGCAAAATGACCAAACTTGTCACACCTAAAGCATTGAATTTTAGACAAATCTCGCTTCTTCTTGGGAGGGGAAGCATCATCATTTCCTTTATCATGATTCCTCTTGAAGTGACCCTTCTTTCCACCTTTTCCTTTCTTCTTCGAAGCTTGGGCTGCAAGAACATGGATTTCTTGATTAGAAGAACTTGGGCCAACACCTCTAGCCACCAACCTTGATTCCTCTTGGATGCAATCGGCCCTCAAACGATCAAACTTCGGGAGTTTAGACCTCGCACTAATTCCTTGAATATAGGACTCCCAAGATAATGGCAAGCCATTGAGTGCAAGCATTATCAAATCTTTGTCTTCAATCATATGGCCAATTGTGGAGAGCTAATCCCTCAATTCTGCAATCCTCATGAAGTAGGCGATCACGGTCTCTCCTTTTGTCATCTTCACATGATGAAGTTGTTGCTTCAGCGCAAGAGCCCGGCTGGTGTTGTTGATTTCATACATTTCTTCCAAATTTTTGAACATCTCCCTCGCAGTCTTCAACTTAGAAACAATAGGGACGACGTGGTCTTTAACAAAGTCAACTAGCAACTTCTTTGCTTTGATGTCTTTCTTCCTCCATTGCAGCTTCTCTTCTTCCTCTTTAGGTTCGGGAACCTTGGTCTCCGCAAATTCAACCAAATCATTCTCCTCCAATGTAAGCATGATTCGGAATCTCCATGAGGTGTAGTTTGAAGCTCCATTGAGTCTATCCTCGATCTTCAATCCGTTCACCATCTTGAATGATGTATAGATAGACAAGAACCTTTCAACAAAAAAATAGAGTAATGCTATGAAAGCACGAATCTAATCACGATCTTCTTCACACCCGCTCTGATACCATGTTGATATTAGTGATCAGATAAGTGCACAGAAATTTAATTCAAAATCAAACACAATAACACAGCAGATACCCTGGGAAAACCCTCCTCTTGAGGGAGAAAAACCCAGCACCAATATATCTCTTATATATTAGTTCTTGAAGAGAACACTTGTACAATTTGAGGCCAATGAGAGAGGCCAGAATAAGTATCAACAGATAATAGTATCACAGATTCTATTACATATAATCTGCTATCTCAGAACTGAATACTTCATCAATGATTCGCACTTTACATATGATAAACTCACACTGCTTCTTTTAATGGATTCGCACTTGAGATAAGACAATGATAGAACAAAACTGAATGCTGAATGGAAAGAACTCAATGACTATAAATACAAGAGAGGATGAGAGACGCATCCTTTCATTAA
>VDFB02051648.1:0-21688 GCA_007258455.2 Sequoia sempervirens | reverse complement strand
AAATGAAGCATTGATTCCACCACATGTGAGACGTTTTACATCTGCGATGCAAAACATTGTCGATGCCATTAGGACTATTGATTCTGACTTAGATGGGCATCAATGAGATAGAGAGGAGATGAGACAATTTTATGCGAGTGGTCTCTCATATAAACAAATTTGACCTAAAAATAACAAAATCCCATCTAGCCCCTTATTTTATCGACCCTAATACTTAGCAGCCCATTCCTGCCAATAAATCTAGAATATCCATGAGGTGGTGTATACATCCATAGAAGAGTGCACATTTTTGGGATCGATGGTATATGGTATTTGACAGTCCACCACACGCTAATTTGGAGTTCCCATTATATTTTTTGAGGAAACTATATGTAGATTTTTTATGGGAAAAAAGCCCAATTATTTTGATTTTAAATCATTTCAGGGTGTTGGTGGTAGCATGCCACAACAGAGGTTAGGGGCAAGGGTTGATCCCCAATTCCCCATGCATGTGCAACCCCTTGTTTCTCCTCTTGGTCCTGTCATTCCCGCACTTGTGCATGAATGTGCAGTGGTATTGACATTATGATCCCTCAGTACACTCGCAAGAGACCTTGATCAATATGCTTCTGCAATAGCGGCTAGAGAGCATAGAGACTACGATGATGGAGAAGTGTTTTATAGAGTTGGTCCTAGTACCACTCCATGAGTGTCGATACCACATGTATGTACTAGTTTCCATTAGCTATACTATGGACCTGATCAAGCCACACCCAGTTTGGGTGGACTTGGAAATTTTGGTGGATCATCTGGTCGCCTCAGTTCATTTGTAGAATTTCTTACTACAGACCATCACCCTGAGGACAGTGCGACATAGGTATAAATATGCATCTACATGTTGAATTTAAAAGAATTTTAATGAATGTATATATCTAAAAAAAATTGCAATACATTTTAACAATCAAATGGTTTGGTGTACAGATGACACTAACGATGGGGCAATCATTTGCACCGCGAGTACATATGTCAACACCAGTCCTAGTCGACAACCCTTATGGGGTATTTTGATTTCAATTTTTTAAATTATATATGAAATTATTTTAAACTTGAGTTTTAAATTTATGATTCAATCATGAACATATGTTTTAAATATTTATGTTGGTTCAGGGGAGTCAATCGACTTCCATGTCAATTCCACCTGAGGGGTTGTCGAGCGCTCCTCCACTATCGAGCATCGCAGATCAGGGGCAGGTACATTTATATTGTAAATTGTTTAACTTACATTACTATAGTTACAATTATGAATTTTGAATTCACTATATATCAAATGTGTGTGTACACTTGTAAATATTATAAGCGTTAAATGTCTATATGTATGTCTAGGTTGATACGACAATGAGAATGGGCATCAAACAAACATTGGATGTTTTGGCTACTCGTGAGGCCTCTGAATTTCAGGTTGTTTAAAAAAGTTTCTACACAAAATGTGCAAACTTGAATATATATATTTTAACCTGATTCAAGTATACATGCTTTAAATTTGATCTTGTAGGACTTTGATAGTGTGACTTTCTGCCATGACTCGGTCATAGTTACACCTCCAAGAGGACATGCAGAGTAGGCTCCAAATATCATGGTAATTTAAATTTTTTATTATATTTAAATTCAATTACAAATTATATATTCTAAATAACTTTAATTAAATTTAAAATTGAATATATATATATATATATATATATATGTATATGTATATATAATATGAGCTCATACATGTTAATTTTTTTTTCTTTTATAGCATGAGACACATCTTGTAGTTGAGCATGTACAAATAGGTCCTGGAGTAGAGGGTGCACAACCTATTACAGTACACTTTAAATATGATAAATTATAAATTAATTAAATTGAATCATTTTTCATTTTAGACTTTTATCTAATTTCAACTTTCTTTCTCTTGTATATGTAGATTGATTCGGAGAATTTAGAGGTTGGTCCAGGTGCACTAGAGCATCCAGAGCCAGATATGATGGTAATTTAAATTTATGATGAATTATAAATTAAATTGTCATTAAATCATTTTTAATTGTCTTACATTTGATTTCATCTTTCTCTTGTATAGAGTGTTTCAGGCCATCTGTGTAGTCTGCATGGTGTGAAGAGGTCTCTTGATTATAGAGACGATACATGAGTTGAACATGATTTTATGGGTTATATTTGATTATTTCATGGACTACATATTTGGTTTCTCATGGACTTTATTTCATGGGTTGTACTCTATTGGAATTTATTTCATGGGTCAAGTACTTTTTTAGACAAGTTATTCCATGGGTTGTACTCTGATGGACTTTATTTCATGCACTTAATATATTGGTTTCATGCACTTAATATATTGTAAATAATGGACTATATTATTGTTTAATTTTAATATACACATGTACATTTATGCATTTGTTGTGAAATTTCAATATGTAACTGATAGGACATACATGATATACATGACATACAAATTTAACTCACGTCCTAATAGGATGTCTTAAGGGGTCCTAATACACAGGTTAGATCTAATAAAATAAGAAAATAAATCATAATCTACAAACAAAAGCAATTCTTTTATATACCACAAAGGATGAAATTTTAAGAAATAAACAATACCATACAAGATTAGGGAACAAAAGCATTAATAAATTCTATAAACTAAACATAAATACCAATCAAAATGCAATGAGTTTTGTGAAAAAAAAAAAATTCTATATAAGTATACACCATATTTTCTAGTTTTTTTACAACATAAAATTAAAGAACTTAATTATCCAAAAATAGGATAAAGTTTTGAAATTAAATCATGTACTCCCATATTTACAAATCATGCAAAGTGTTAGAGAAAACTTAAGAACATAAAATTCCTCTTGACCTCATGTTCCACAAAAAACACTAATTTATAAGTTGTCAAAACAAATAATAGCATCCAACAAAAAAACTACATCTTTCTTCATCTACGTCCACCCTTTCTTCTAGTACTGTCTATTGGAATGGGATTCACATCCTCTGTCAAAAGAGACAACTAAGTTAATCTACAAGTTTCCATGTAATTGGAAACATCCTAAACCAAATTATTTCAAAATACAAATTGAATAATAACAAACATCTTCACCTATGGACATCTTAAGGGGATGAAATTATTCAAAGTACATGTCTCATATTTAATTGCAATTGATATAATTAACTTAGAATTTAGGATGACTCATCATAACAATCACATTTTATACAATTTAAATAGTGTCAATGTTTATTTAATTCATGTCATAATAGGATGTCTTAAGGGGTCCTAATAGGATGTCTTAAGGGGTCCTAATATGACGTCTTAAGGGGATCAAAGAAGAGTATACTTAAGTATAAATATTAAGTGATATAAACAAGTATTAAACTTTAGGGTGACTCATCATAACAAATGATATAATTAAGTATATTCATTTAGGATATGTCCTAATATGACGTCTTAAGGGGATGTCTTAAGGGGTCCTAATATGACGTCTTAAGGGGATCAAAGAAGAGTATAATTAAGTATAAATATTAAGTGATATAAACAAGTATTATACTTTAGGGTGACTCATCATAACAAATGATATAATTAAGTATATTCATTTAGGATATGTCCTAATATGATGTCTTAATGGGATGTCTTAAGGGGTCCTAATACGACATCTTAAGGGGATCAAAGAAGAGTATAATTAAGTATAAATATTAAGTGATATAAACAAGTATTATACTTTAGGGTGACTCATCATAACAAATGATATAATTAATTATAATATTTAGAATATGTCCTAATATGATGTCTTAAGGGGATCAAAGAAGTAATATACATGTTTAGTGATTATACAATCAAATTTAAAGTTTCAAAGTAGGGTGACTCATCATAACAAATGATATAATTAAGTATATAATATATAGGATATGTCCTAATAGGACATCTTAAGGGGATGAAATACTTCAAAGTACATGTCTCATATTTAATCACAATTGATATAATTCATTTAACAATAATTTATACATGATATTTAGTGATTATACAATCAAATATAAAGTTTCAAAGTAGGAAAACATGCACATTTAACAAACAAAATATATCGAATATTGATTTTGATACGTAAAAGTACATAGAGTATAATTGTGTATGTACATGTATTTGCAATTTGTACAAAATGTTTAATTGTGTATGTATGTACATATATGTCAACTCAAAACAATGTTTACAAAATTTGGCTATGCCATCTCAAAAAAATCTGAAACTTGTGCCTAGAATGTAGTAAGTCTTCACACCCCCTCATATCAAAATGGTACAATCAATATCAATGAAATCATCAAAACATACATATTTTAATTTATTTATATAAAACTATCTATATGTACACAACTCAAGTACTTATATTTAAAAGTATTCCACACATGTGTGTAGGTTGAACTTGCATCCTCTCCTTTTTGTTTCAAACTATGAGATCAATGTGATGATGGCTTAAGGATACAAAAATAAATTTTAACTATTAATGTACAAGCAATATTGTGTGTGATAAATGTTAGTATCAAAATGAGACAATATAAACACACCAATAAAACATTAAACTAAAGAAAGAAAGATAATTGAATTCAAAGAAAACAAACAAAGCTTCCTTAGAGTCGTTTCATTGTTCTCTATCTCCAGTGATTCTCTTGAAGCTGCTGCTCTCAGATTGTATAAGCAAAGCTTCTTAGAATGGCAACCTGCAGAACGAGTATGCAAAGGGAGGGTATTTCTATCCTATATGTTGATGGAGTGAAATGATGATATGGATATGCACAGGGGCTATGGATTATGGATGCTTCTAAAACTATGAAATGAAGATGATAAGCCATGATATGGAATGCTATGCTATGATAAAAACTGAAATGCTATGAATGCTTGAAAGCTAATTGACTATAGTTTTCCTGTATGAAAGCTTCTATCTTTTTCAGAGACCCGGCAATCCTTTTTATAGCTTTTTTCAGGCAAGAGCCTGGTTGGCAAAGATCAATGGCTGTGAGATTGTCTGGTAATTTTGAATGGTGAGAGATGGAGAGGTTGAAAGGAAGGTGGAAGATGTTGGGAGGTTGGAGAGAAAAGAATGGTGCTTGTCTTCAACCCGGGAACAAGCTTGCCGCAGGAACGAGAAATTAATTTTGTTTTGGAAGTTTGTTTCACGTTGTTGAAGATAATCCAATATTAAATAAATAAATTTATTTTAATTTCATGTGAGTTTGATTTTTTTTAAGGACTATAGAAGATTTAATTAAATATTTAGAATATTTAATTGCAAATAGACTTTAGAGGATTTAATTAAATATTTAGAATATTTAATTGTGAATGAATTTAGAAGATTTTTAGAAGAGAAGAATATTTAATCTTTATTTGAATAAAATATTCAAGCCAAGATTATATGATAATTAATATAAATAAATTGTAATGTTTATTTAATTAATTAAGAAATGGATGAAAAGTGAAAATAAACATTTATTTAATCAAAATGAAAGAATGAACAATATAAATAAATTATTTAAATTTATTTATCACAGAGAATGGTCGAGATTTTAATTAAATATTAAAAATATTTAATTAATTACCAGACTATTGTGATGTGACCATTTTTAGGTGTATACAAATATCAATATATAATCAAAACATGTAATTAAATATAATTTAACTAATAATTACCTATTTTTACCAAGTATTCCATGTTGTTTAGGTTGAATCTGCATGAACTATTCTTTTTGTGATGATGGCTTAAGGATCTATAAAAGGAAAATTTAAATCAATTTCAATTAATAACACACTTGAGCAATATCAAAACATGTATTAAATCTATTTAAAAGGACACTATAAAACTATATTTACCTGTATTTACTTATTCCATTGTACCGTTTACATCCTCTCTTTTTTGCAACGCATCTATGATTGTCTCATACTCTTCCATAGAAATTGTCCATAGCACTTTATTTGTAGGTCTTCCATGATACCGATCTAGTTTTATATTTGTTGCCACCACCAAATGTGAATAGTGTATAATCTTTTTATGTGTTTCATAATCTTCAAATGCAGGCAGACCATTCTTCCTTATCAAGTATTTCCGTAGCCAAGTTCCAAAAAGCACCACCGATCCTATTGGAAAACATAATAACCATCATCAAATAAGTTTTCAAAATTTTCTTAAGGGGATCAAAGACTTGTTCTAAAAATTTGCTTAAGGGGATCAAAAAATTGTTATCAAAATTTGCTTAAGGGGATGTCTTAAGGGGATCACCATACCTATTGGATAATGATAGCCATCATCATCTTCTCGAGGTGATATTAACTTATGTTTAGTCTCCACACAATGAGACAACCAATATTTCATTTCCTCTTCATTCCCCTCAAGTGCAACAACATACACATGTCATGCAAACAAAATTTGATTTAATAACTTGCACGTATCCATATAAATAATTTAGTATTGCAAAATAACTTAATAAAGTGAAATAAAATGAATTAAATTGAATTAAATTACCTTCTTGTATAAGGTCTAAAACACAGTCATAGTCTTCAGATGCAAACACTTGATCATTATCTTCAATAGTTGTTTCATATTGATCGTGTGCTTGTGTAGGTGTCAACGATCTTGCTTCCACTCTTCAACCCATTATGTATTTTCACATGCTTCCCAATCTCTTGAGATACAAAACTGACAAAAACATGCAAGCTCCCTTGTCCAGATAGTCTATGTGTTTGTTTTCGAACTCTTAAATGAATGCCATTTAGTAGATCCACTAATTGTCTCACAGTCAACTCTAGGTAGAATGTTCTTTTCTTCAACCAACCAAAAGAATCAACGAACTGTAGAGTACTCACTCGAACCAAGGATAGATAATCTTGTATTGCACCAATCCACAATCCCACGTGCATCTTTAAATTTTACTGCATCATCAAATTTCAATTGTTCTCTAACAAGAATTCTTTTGACACACACACCAACTCCATCATGTCCTCTTTTACCATGCCCAGGTTCAAAAAAACTCCATATATGTTAGACATTAAGTTCCTTGTGAACCCTACTTCACCAATAGAACATTCGAGCATTCTTGAACTGCCCCATACAATTATCTGACCATATGAGGTGTTTTTTCATGTGGATTCCTCTTTCTCTTAAATTTCTATAAAATATATTGAAACGGTATTGAACAAACTCTGACGATTGTAACCGATTGTCACTCAAATAAAAATGATACTCCCTCAAAAAAAAATTATCATCCTCTGTGCTATCATCTGCATGTCTATAAACAATATGGAAAAACATAACTACTTACACTGAATTATAATACTATGATTGAATTTCCTCTTGCGGAGCTAGAGCATAATTTTCCGCAAAATCAACCACTGAAAGTATAGTACCAATTGGAAATGTGTTTCTACATGCGCAAAATTGGCCATCAAGCCATCGAGTATGTTGAGAGTGCATGACATATTTTGGTACAATCTTATTTTAAATTCACTTATGAATGCATATACTAACTTTTTTTGTAACTAAATCACAATGTTTTCCTATTTTTCCATCTTTTAAAGAATAGTCAACATTCTTAAATCTTTTAACATCTACTAATTGTTGTTCAAAATCATTATCAACACTTTCATGCATACAAATTCTTAATAATGAAAGATTTCCACAACTAGTGCATTGTCTAGAAATACAATAAATTAAATAAAACAATTTACCATTAGATCTTTCACAAAACAAACTTGATATAAACTCCCTTATTGTTTCAAGTGGCATATTAATACCGCATTCTTGTATAATCATGTTAGTATGCAAAGTACAACGTATATATAAAAAAATATCATAAAAATAATGAAATTGAGCATGTGTTTTACAACAACAAGATATTTGTTGCTTATTAATTTTTACATTCCAGGGTTTACATTTTTCAAAAGACCTTTGACTTATTTTAATATTACCACGTAACACTAAATCACCACAAAAAATTTCTATAAAATTTAGTTTGTGTTGTATCTAATAGGTGTTTTGGATGAGGATCATGAACTTTGGACCCCACTCTTAGTTTTAAAACATCTCTAGCATTAGATGATACCCTAGTATTATCATGCCAATATTTTTCAATCAAAGATTTAATTTAAACATTCAATTTCATGTCAGACCTCGGGAGTCGACCACTAAAACTCCAACATTGGTTAGTTGGATCATTTTCTATACTTTCTCTTCTTTTTGCTACTCTTAGCAATGTTTTAGGATGTATTTGTATAACTTCACTAATATTACTTACCATTCTTTTATTCAAAGTTGCTTTATTAACTATAGTAGTTGTTATAACTCTTCTTGCTGCATTTTTATCTATAGATTGACTATCTTTTCCAATAGATTGAATGACACTAGCAACGGTAGACATGAAATGTTTTAATGATTGATCTTTTCTTCTTGGTTTAACAAAAAAGCCTAACTTTTTCATTACTTTTCTCATTTTTTGCATTCTCATCAATTGCATCATTAGTTGACATTGAAATGCAAGTTTTTTACAATAAAAGAATTTTTTGTATATTCTATTCGCATGTGTTCTTGTTTGCCTCCAAGAAATCTTACCAGGAAGATTATACAAAACATCACTTTCAATTTTAAAAAATATATTTTTATTAAATTCAACATCACATCCTAGATTTTTATTTTCATTTTCAACTTCAAAACGATTTTCATTTTCATCTTCATTTTCATCAACAAAATGGTTTTCATTTTTATTTCCATCAACAAAACGGTTTTCGTTTTCGTTTTCATTTTCAACAAAAGGATCATTCCCATTTTCATTTTCAACAACATTTAAATGATTTTCATTTTCATTTTCTAATTTATTTTCAACAAATTCTATAAAATTTTCATCTCTCTGAATATTATCAATGTCAACATCATTAAGTCTAGCATCTTGGAAAACCTCTACAAACAAATTTTCCATTTCACTAAAATGTGGATTTGAAGACGTACCTGGATTTGTGCCTATTGAAACATTCTCCATAGCATTGAAAGAGGGATTTGAATACATACTACCTAGGACTTGTTTGTATAATCATATTATTTTCCAAATTGACTTCTTGCAAATTAGCTTCATCTACAACCATGGTCTCCTCAATGTTTTTATCTTCAATAGCTTTGGAATTGGATGCTTCAGCATTATTCATTAATTGAATCCTCATTCTTCTATCTCTTTGCATTTTTGCTTCTTTATCTTTCCTTGCTTGGATTTCTTCAGGAGTCAATGTCTTCCTATATTTCCTCTTATTACGAGCTTCTGAACCCATGATTATAAAATTCTCAAGCACAAATGAATGTCAATACTGAAAGTCTTCAAAAAATTCAATCCAAATTGCAAGTTGAAGACCTGTAAAGACAAAATTCTTCATCTTTTTTTCCTCTAAACAAGTAGAAAACTAACACAATTCCACTTAAAAAACTGTTTACATGATGCCCCCTTTCAAAAATTCAATCCAAATTGCAAGTTGAAGACCTATAAAAACAAAAGTCTTCCTCTTTTGTTCCTCCAAACAAGTAGAAAACTAACACAATTCCACTTAAAAAATTGTTTACATGATGCCTCCTTTGAAAAATTCAATCCAAAATGCAAGTTGAACACTTGTAAAGACAAAAGTTGACAGAAAATAGCCCAATATGTCGCAGTCGGCCGTACATGTGAAGTTGCAGACTTCATAGTAAAACTTTGCCAGTAAATTTTTTAAAAATAGTAAAAAGAGAAATGGGATCTCGTTTATAAAACATGGTCTTGTTTTATAATCAGGATCCTATTTCCATGTCAACTGTCTGAACATTTAATATCGGGAAACAAGATCCTGTTTCTAAAAAAATGAACTTGCCCTTGCTTTGTGGACAAGTTTTTGGCTTGTATTCTAGTTCAAGAAAAGCATTGGGAATCCAAACCTAGGCCTTCAACCTGGTTTGACCTGCAAGTTGAAGGTCCTGATAATGTCATAGAAAAATAGTGACTTTGGACATATGGCTAACGAATTTTTGCAAAAATTTTTGACGAAATTAAAACCCATTATAGATGAGACAGTGCAGATTTCAAATATGTAATCTTTTTTACAATTGGATTATTTTTTCTATTTTTCAATTAATTTATGATGAAACTGGTCCATAAACTTGAAATATCAAGGTTTTTACTATTTTAATAACTTTTTATTAAAATATTTTTTTGTAAAACAAATTGCACAAAAACGTACTTCAAACAATTCTTTTCAATTTAAAAAAAATAAAAAATGATAAGTTTAGGTCATCTTATGCATGACGTACATGACGATTTTTCAAAACGACAAATATGGCTAATAAAAATTTAACAAAAACAAAAATCAATAAAAAAATTACAAAAAAATATCGAAAACGTGCTTCAGTGAGTTACAAATATTTTCCCAAAAGGATTTAGAAAAATGCGATAGTTTAGGTCAAAATATGGATGGCGTACACATGCATGGTATGGTAAAAAAAGTGACTTTTAAACAGTGGTTTTTAGAAACGCCTATTGAAAATCAATTTGTAGCATCTGGGTATTGAAATAAATTGCATATTTGGAAACTAGACTCTAAGTACTACATTTTATGATTAGTGAATTTTTTGAAGATTCCATCTCTAAGTGCACTTCAAATTTTAAAGTCAAATGTGTCAAATTCTTAAAATCAGGGAAAACACTTCCACTTTTTGGCCAAAAAGTGGACTCAACTTCTTGCTAGCACCCGTTAAGTTGACTTGAGTTAATCTAAACTAAGGTTAAGTTAATCTAATTTTGAGTTAACCTATGGTTGAGATAAACTAAAGTTAAGCAAACCTAGGTTTAGTTAACTATGAGTTGAATAGGCTATGGTTGGGTTAAACTAAGGTTGAGTTAATCCAAAATTAAGTGAACCTAGGGTTGGGTGATCCCACAATACTGGTTTATAATTTTTGGCCAAACTAGACACTGAAATATTTTTTTCTAACTAGATCTTCACTTTTGGGCACCTATAGCGGTTAAACTATGAGGAATTTGAACATAATGAAAACTAGTGATTTGTGACATTTTGTCTGTAGATTCTAAATATATTTTTTTCAAAATTTTTGGAATTATATTGCACTTCTTTGTCCATCTTCTTTGGAAACTAGTTTTTTTCAGTAAACATTTTTAAGGAGTGACGCTCATCGTATAACGCATAATTTTTTTTCCATCAAGGATAAATTCTTATTGTTTTGAATTTATATTTTTAACTATGATATCTAGTGCTTCCAATTGGTTTCATAGTGTTCTACTAAATATTTTTTCCTTTATCAAGTTTCGAAGTCAAACCAATTACAATTCAAACATAGGCAGACCGTATAATGCATAATTTTTTTTGTATGTATCGAAATTCAATTTATTTTTTTTGTTGGATCAAGGACTTCAATATCTGGTGCACTCATATTTTTCAAAAGAATTTGATAATCACATTATTTTTAGACATGTCTGAGGAGACAAAGAGCTTTATTTTGGTGAAAATCACATTCTAAGAAATAAAAATAAATATATCAGCAAATTAAATTTATTTAAAGTCTATACTTTTGGAAGCTTATAATAAAGGACTACATACTTACAAAAAATTTAATAGTCGGTCCCAAAGATAAATCAAAAGTGGTTTTATCGGCATTTTTGATAGGTGTAAAGGAGACTCTGTTATAGGTATGGTTTAAAACTAGTCGGGTTCTATCCAAGGGGGTTTGATCTAAGGTGGTTTGATCAAACCCTCTTCAATTGGAATCCTTTAAATGGAACTTTTCAAGGCTTAAATCATTATATTTTCTAAAAATATGTGATTTCAGCAAAAATTAGGATTTCCTGAAAATTGTAAACTAGCTTTGTGGAATCACCTAGTTGGTTGACTATGGGTTGAATGGATTATGGTTAAGTTAAACTAAGGTTTAGTTAACCTAGGGTTGAGGTAGCCTACAATTGAGCCAAATAAAGGTTGAGTTAAAATTAAGTTAAGTCAAACTAAGGTTAGCCTATGATTGAGTTAAACTTTGGTTTAAGTGATCCTAGGTTTGGTTGACTATGGGTTGAATGGACTATGGTTAAGACTTTAGTTATAGACCAATTTTTTTATTATGGATCAAATTTTTGGTTGTAAACCAAGTTGTGACACATACAAAGAAAAGGAAAAAAATCTTAAGGCTCAAGATGGATAAGCTTCCCATTTGGAACAATTTGAAGTGGAAAGTGTTGATCTAAACATTAAGAGACACACAATACACATGAACAAACCTAATCTATAAAAGTATGTGTATCACTCCTTATAGGATCATAAAATATGGTGTGTCCAAAGGTGGGTAGCCTTAAAGCCCATTTTATTGGACCTAGGATCAACAAATTTCCACCAAACTAGCACATGTTTGGACAATTAATTCCTTAGCATTCATTATCCCATGGCTTACTACTAATGAAATTGAGGTATGTTATAAGTAACTTTCAAGTGTTGTTCGTAGATTAGTGCAATACAAGGAATGATAGCGAAAGGAATATCTAACTAGGATAAATAAACTTAATCTAATGAAGTCCTATATAAAATAAAAGGTAGGTGTGACCTAATTATGTATTGTAGGGATGTTTTCTAAGGCCTAAGTATTGGTGGGATGAAACCACCTCGCTTCATAGAGTTCTTAAAATACATCTATTATTAACTATTAATAGAAAATCCTCCCTAAATTTATAAATGTCATTGGTACATGGACTCCCACTAGATCCAATGATCAAATCCAAATACTAGGAGACCTAGAAAGAATTAAATATGAGTGATTAGAGATGAGGTTTGAGCCATAAGGAAAATGAGTCTAAGTTATTTTTTATCCTCAAGACCATATTGTGACATGAGAGGAAATCATATGTATCCCACTCTTGGTACACAACATATTAGTTTAAGTTTCTCTTGATTTCCAAGATTACTTTGTGATGCAAGGAATGGGCATATGCAACCAATTATTGAGACACGCTCTAATCTAAACAATAAACAAGTTCAGTTTCTAAGCACCAAAGCAAAGTGTGAAGGGTTCATTTTAATATCCAAGATAAGGTGTGAGATTGGTTTGAATATTATGTCTTCATCTATCAAACTTACATGAATCCTATTAGTAAATGGTCTAGGCCTTCAGTAATTGAGCCTACAAGTTAGTAGTAAAATACTTAAGATAATCAAATTTACTAGACCAAAAAGGATTAGCTAAAATGATAAAGATTAATGCTATAAAATATGGTAAAATTACATAGGCACCAACACATAGAGCATAGATGCTACCCTAAAAATATATATAAAAAAAAAAACTAGAGTTCACAAAGACATAAAATTAAGAGATGGCGTTCATCTGCACCGTCTACCGAGCTAGGGCGTCTGTGCCCTAGCTCGATCCCTGTTCATGCTTGGATCTACGCTTGGGAGGGGGGTTGTTGTCTGCATTTGGGGGTGAGGTGTTGTGCGCGGCTACTACAGTGAATTCTTTCTATTTTTTCCTGTGTGTGGGTAGTTCCTTGGCATCGATCCGCGGGTGAAGTGTCGTTGGGAACCACGAGTGTGCAGTGTGGCATGGGCCTTTGGTGCCTAGTTTTTGTGAGGCCTCCTATCAGTGATGCTTCCTGTTCTTTTGCCAACAGTTTGTGGTGAGCTTTGGGTGGGGCTTTGAAACCCTTGTTTTGGATTTTTATTTCTCGGGGGTTTGCATGCCCACTGTAAGTTGGGTATTATGTCTCCCGGGGAGACCTTGGGTGCTAACCCTATAATGGAATTTCGTTCAGCGATTGGTGCGAAGTCCCCTCAACACGCTTCGAAAGTCTTCAATAATAATTTGTTCATGCCAGAATCGGGGCTAGATGGAGTGGGATCGTCTAGTGGAGCTCGGATCATGAAAATCAATGGATGCTTGGAACGTTGCAAGGAGAGGCTGAAACTGGTCATTCCTCTGGAGATGGTTGCGGATGATATTGATTATTATTCAAGGCACTCTTTTTACTGTAAGTTTTTGGGTATGCGGATATCGATGCAATTTTTGGAGTCCTAGGCCTGACGGACTTGGACGCCGGAGGGTGAGATGGATATAAAGCTTCTGGAAAATAATTATTTCATGGTTACCTTTGATTGCATGGCGGATCGAAATAAGGTCTTCAAAGGGGGCCCCTATTTCTATAATCAGGTTGGTCTGTTTCTTAAACCGTGGCATGTTGGTTTTAACCCTACTAAGGAGATTCCAACTCGTGTCCCCATGTGGGTTCGGCTTCCATGGTTTCCTATGGAATGCTGGCAGGATGATGTTTTGCATTTTTTCGAGTCGATGCTTGGGAAGCCGGTTGGTTCCTCACTACAGACTCAATTTAAAAAGGTAATAACTTTTGCTCGCATTTGTGTGGAAATTGATCTTAGTAAACCATTTCCAGATTCTTTAGATATGTCTGTGGGTCCTTACTCTTGGGTACAGTCGTTGGACTATGAAACTCTTCCATTCCAATGTCATCTATGCCATGAATATGGTCACTTGCAACGAAGATGTCCATGGGCTAGGCCTGTAGAGCCTCTAATTTCTCAGCCTCCCCACAACCCACCTAGGGAGGATAAGGGAAAGAACCCCATTCTTGGGGATGGGGATGGTTCAGATGGCTTCGCCCCTGTAAAGAATCGTAACAGAAACTGAGGCCAAAAGAGGACCTTGAAGGAAAGACAAGATGAAGACTCTTTTAATAGATTTGAGGTTTTGGATGATCTGGGTCAACAAGAAGTGAACCCGGGTTTGGTGAATTTGGATCAAGGTATTGTGTGTTCTAGGCAGGAGGGTTTTCTATTTGGGGATACTCAGGATGCACAAGTTACCGGAGCTTTGCAAATGGTGATTGACCTTCAAATGGATGTCCAGGTGGAGTTGGCTCCTACTATAGAAATGAAGAAGGATGGGGGAGATGGTCCTACTGTGGCTTTGCATACAGGAGCAGATACAGTGAGGAATAACAGGTCTTCTCCTTCTCCTTTGGGTGTTCATCAAAAGGATATCAAAAATGGGTTGAGGGAGAAATCCTCAAAGCTTGGTAGGAAAAAGGATATGGAAAAGATTAAGTTAGCTGGGGAAACTTTGGTGGAGTCAAGGTCGGTTAAGACTTTGGATTCACACTTCTCGAGATCTTTGAAATGATTGTTCTTTCATGGCCCCTTACAACGGCCCTAGACAAAAGGTTGTTCGTGAGTTGGTTAGAAGTCAATCTCCTGATGTTTTCTTCCTGCAGGAGACTAAGTTATCTGTGGAATGCATGCTTGGTTTATTTTGTAAGCTGTGGGGAAGTGGCGAATGTCAGTGTGTTGGTGCTCAAGGGTCTGCAGGTGGAGTGGCTTGCCTTTGGAATCCTCGGAGGATTCGCCCTCTGGTGAATGTGGCAGGCAGGTATATTATAGGTTGGAGCCTTCTGCGATGCTTCTTCAGGATAATATCTCTACTTTGAATCTTGTTGATGTCAAGCCTAATAATGGTTTATTCACTGGAACAATCGAAGGATTGGGGATAATTGCATCTCTGAAAGACTTGACCGGTTTTTGGTTTCCTGCTTTTGGATTGGTGGATTATGGTCTTCTAGCTCAGAAATTTTGGATTGGAGGGGGTCTAACCATTAGCCTATCAAGCTTGTAGTTTCTTCAGCTCGTGTGCCTCGGTCACCCCCTTTTAAGTTCCAGATTATGTGGCTTCGTGAACCCTCTCTTCATGACTATGTGGCTGAATGGTGGAGAGAGGGTAGACCCGCTTATGGTACGACAATGTACACTTTTGCTAAGCTTCTCCAATTTGTTAAATATCAGCTTAAGCGTTGGAATCGACAGTGCTTTGGGAACATTTTCAATGCAAAGGTTGTTGCACAGGTGGAGTTGGATAGAATTACAAGAGTGATCAGGGAGGAAGGTGTGACTGTTGATTTACTTCAAGAGGAGGCCAGGGCATGGAAAGTGTTGGAGGAGTGTGAACTGCGAGAGGAAATATATTGGAAACAGAAGGCAAGGGTTGAATGGCTTCAGGAGGGAGATAAAAATATGGCCTTCTTCTTCAATTCGGTCAAAGCCAAGCAACATGGGAATTTAATTTCTATTCTGATGAATGATACTGGTGAGCATCTATCCTCTTTCAAGGATATTTCGTGTGAAGCCATGTAGTACTTACCTTATTTAGGGAGGATTCACAAGGGGTTTCCGAGGAGGAGGCTTAAGTTCTATCTTGTATCCATTCTCTGGTTACTAGGGAGATGAATGAATGTCTTATGGGGGATATTTTGATAGAAGAGCTTGAGAGAACGGTATTCCAAATGAAGAAAGGAAAAGCTCCTGGCCTTGATGGCTTTCCGGTGGAGTTCTTTCAAGAATTTTGGGATATTATCAAGCTTGACTTATTGGCTGTTGTCCAGGAATCACAGACGAATAAGCAGATGTTACGGGCTTTGAATTCCACCTTCCTTGCTCTCATCCCCAAATCTGATGGAGCAAACAAGTTAAGCCAATTTAGACCCATATCTCTTTGTAATGTGATTTACAAAATCATCTCTAAAGTAATTGCGGATAGGCTGAAAACTTGGCTCAGAGTGTTAATCTCCGAGGAGCAGAGTGGTTTTGTTGCGGGCAGGAAAATTCTGGATGGGTGGTTATTGCTACGAAATCCATTCATTCTATGGCTAACTCCACTGATAAGGCAATGTTCATCAAGTTGGACATGGCAAAGGCGTATGATAGAGTTCGATGGTCCTTCCTTTGGAAGATCCTTGGTGCTTTTGGGTTTGGGGATAATTGGATTCGGTGGGTCATGAGTTGTGTGACTTCTGTATCCTTCTCTGTTTTAATTAATGGTGAACCCTCAGAGCTTTTTGGAGCCTCTCAGGGATTGCGTCAAGGTGATCCATTATCTCTGTATTTGTTTTTGCTCTTTGTTGAAGGTTTGGGTCGTTTGTTGAGAAGGAATGTGGAGAGGGGTCTCATTCAGGGATGGTGTTGGGGTGGTAATATTCCCCCATAGTCTCATTTGTAGTTTGTGGATGATACTGCTTTGATGGGTATGGCTACAATTAGGGAGGCTACAAACTTGCGTGCGGTGCTGGATGTTTATCTGACTGCCTCAGGTCAAATGATTAATGAAGGTAAATCCTCCATATTCTTCTTCAATACTCCTAGTCCGATTCAAAGGAGGATTACCAATATTTTAAGGTTTCAGATTGGGTCCCTCCCTTTGATCTATCTTGGAATCCCTATTTCTGACAAAAGGATGCCTAGGGATTCATGGCAGAATATTCTGGAAAAGTTTCAGATGAAGGTTAACCATTGGACCCATAGATGGTTATCCTTTGCTGGCCGTGTTCAATTGATCAAATCTATGGTTCAAGCTCTTCCCATTTATAGATGCATGCTCCAGGTGGCCCCAATTGGTTTTCTTCAAGAACTTGATGCTTTATCTAAACAATTTTTATGGGTAGGTAATTTATCGTCATCCAAATGGAGCTTGGTTAGATGGGAGCTGGTTTGTAGCCCAAGGCATTATGGAGGTCTTGGATTAAGGCAGTCAACTTTGTCTGGGGTGGCGCTTGCTGCCAAACTATACTGGAGGTGGTGTGTGGAGCAGGATCAGACCTGAGCCAAGATTTTACTTCATAAATATTTTTCGGGGATCCCTTAGATGGATATTCCCTGCTATCCCTTAGTGGGGAAAGGGTCAGTAATCTGGAGTACGCTTAAGAAAGGGGCTGCTCTAGTTAAGGATGGCTTATTTTGGATCTACAAAAGTGGGTTTGAGGTTCAATTTTGGTTGGATGCTTGGGATGGTTTTCCTCCCATTGTTTCTCAGCTTCCTAACCTTTTGCCCCTTTGTCAAAGATTCATCGAGGCTGGTTGGGACAAGGTGAGAGATTTTAAGTCTGTTTCTTCTCAAGGTCAGTTAATGACAGCTAGATGGAAGAATCCTGAGGAGTGGCATGTGGTTGGTATGGAGGAGGAGTGTGCGGAATTGCAAAGCATCCTTTCTAGCAGGACTTGTAGTTCCCTTCCGGATGGAGATGTTTTATCTTGGTCTCCCAATCCTAAGGGTGTTTATAATGTTGCCTCTGGTTATCAGGTGTTGTTATCTCACAAGCTGGATGGGGTGGAGGTTCAATGGTGGAAGAGTGTTTGGAACAAGTTTTCTTGGCCGAAGTGTAATTGCTTCATTTGGACTTTGGCCTAGAACAAGTGTTTCACCTGGGATAATATTAAGAAGAGGGGATTTCAGGGACCATCCATGTGTGTGTTGTGTGGGGATGGAGAGGAGGATTCTGCTCACTTGTTTTTTCATTGCCCCTTTGCTCTAAGGCTATGGCACTTGTGGTGGGAAGTTTGGAGAGTTCCTTGTGTTCATGCTTCCTCTTTGGTGGATTTCTGGCGTAGTCTAGGCAGACCTCCTACTACAGCATCTTTCTTATAGGATGTGTGGTATGTGGGGCCTACTTTCCTTCTCTGGCAGATTTGGCTGGAGCGGAATCATAGAATCTTCCAAGGTGAAAATTTGGTTATTCAACAAGTTTGGTAGAGAATTATAGGTATGGTTCGGGAGACTGTGGAAGCAAAGTGTGAGGTAGGATTTCCTTTGGAGAAAGAGGATGCTAAGAATATGGAGAGATTGGGACTTCAGGATTTGTCTTTGGCTTCAGCCTGTGTCCGAAAGGGAAGGCAAGCAAAAATGAAAGTCATGAGAGTGGGTAAATGGTTTCCCCCTCCTGTTGGAATTTTGAAGATTAATACTGATGGTTCCTCAAAAGGAAATCCAGGGCCTGCTGGAATTGGTGGAGTTGGTAGAGATTCTACAGGATTAGTGGTCTTCTTCTCTATTTATGAGGGGACGAAGACTGTCAACCTTATGGAAGGTCTGGCGATATTCTCTACCCTTGAATGGGCTTATGCTTTAGGGTGGAGAAAGGTTATCTGTGAGTCTGACTCACAAGTTTTGGTTAATTTGCTTAAAGATCGGAAGGTGGCTGATGTCAGTTGGCAGTTAGCTAGGATGGTGCAACAGATTCTGCAGATTAGCTTCTTGATGGAGGAGGTATCTTTTGTCCATATTCTGAGGGAATGGAATAAAGCAGCAGATTGCTTGGTGAAATGGGCTTCGACGCATCTTGATGGTTGGAGGATTGAGGGGTGGGATCAGATTTCCCGGGAACTTCGCCATGAGTTGAACAAGATTATTGCAGAGGATGGCAATGGGATTGGTGATGGATGATGGATGATGTTGATTCTTGCTTTGTTTTATTGTATCTTTTCTTTCCTAGGGTTTAGGCCCTTTGCTTTGTTGTAATGCTCTTTTCTGATTATCAATAAAGTTTTTACCCCTTTTTATTAAAAAAAAATTGCCTTTAATTTATTAATATGGATATTGTGAATCAAGCAAGTTAGAGATTTTGAATTAATAGGGGTCATTTCTAATTGTTGTTTAAAAAAGTGGTAATAATTATTGAGGTGTTAAGTGTGTAGATTATACATGAGAATAAAGTTGGAAAAATGTTACATCACCATCACCAAGAAGTAGAGAGATAATACATAGCTAAACAAGGCGCATGACTGAAATAATGCAATCGCTTTCAAGGTAATCATGGCATTTTGATCCATTAATACGTTGGGTAGCCACAAGCTCTATTATAGTTAGCAAAATTTTGAAATTCCAACTTTAATCGGGGAAATGGTGGTAACTAATGTTCTAAGTTTAGAATTAAATTTGAGGATTGTTTATTGCTAAATTCTTAATTTATGCATATCTTTTGACATATAGCAGGGTACAGTTAGTTAGGATTTGGCATAATTGGTAAAATTTAGCTAGAAACACACACTTACAGGGAATCATTAAATGAGTTTTTGGGAAGTAGTGAATTGATGAAGGGATTTACATTGAATGAAAAATCAAAAAGTAACCTTCACTACCACTATAATTCCCAACCTAACAATAGTGCTTCAATGTTTGCAAGTTGATAAATGAGTTATTATTGCAATATCAAAAGTGAAAAATGAGCTATCATTGCTATATCTAAAAAAAATGTGATATCAACTCTTTAGGCTATCCAAATAACTCTACTGGGGCTATGGATGCCTAGCCGATAGTAGAGCTATGTTTGGGGGGAATTACGGAGATAACCTTGTCGGGGCTATGGATGCTTGACTAGCAGCATGGCTCTATCCCTAGTTGGCTTTGGAGGATTACTATATTATGTATTCCAATGTTAATGAATTGATTCTACTTACTAAGTTCCAAAAGTTGGAATTAATCAAGAGCACATGGATGTTTCCGGTGGAATTTTATTTTTTATGCCAAAATCTAAGTAAAGGGAGAAAGTTAATGTTTTAAAATATGCATAAGTTTTAATTTACAACTGGTGATTTACTTTCAAGTTTAATTTTAAATTTGGTTTTATTATTATAAGTTGTTGTGTGAGTTCACAACACTTCCAAGACTGAAAGCCTTTGGGGAATCCAATTGAAATATTAATTCTATGTTTAAAACTAACAAATTGGAAGATCACCAGAAGTGGAAAAGAAAAAGAGAAATCTTTGGTTTGAAAGAAATTACTTCATATGGTAAGTGTTTTGTACACTGGGTATCGGGTACTGGAAACACAGAAAAGGAAAAAGGTAATGTAAAGTTCAAGCAAATGGCTCTGGTTTAGTAAGTTGAGTCCAGTAAGTTGGAGTTCCAATATAACCGAGGTCTGGGAAAGTAAGTGGGTAAAGCTGAATATCGGGTACTAGGTGCCAGGTTGAAACGTGAAGTGAAATGTTAACTTTTTAAAATTTTATACATTGATCCCGATGATCCAGTATATATGCAAGGATTTGTGATATGTTTTTTTTAGAAGAAAGTTTTATATATTTTGTTCTAACATTTGAATAATGGTTTTATTTATATGAGATATTGTGACAGATTTTTTTTAAAAGGGATTTAATATTTGGAATTTTGTGATTGAAGGAGATATCGATTGTGATGCAAAGCTCAAGTATGGACGGTTAGGAAAATTTGAATCACGGATAGAATTACATTCTAGTCAGTTAGATGTTCTAGAAAAATGATGAGAGAGTTGTACATTCGATTGGAATACTCGGGATCTTGGTATTTCACATACTTAGTGGTAGATAGCACCCACTTCTGAGGAAGCTCATCCCAAGAAAAAAGAACTTGATCCAGATCAAAAGGCATAGGAGCAAGATAATGAACTCATCATTCTGAATATATGGAGAGTTCCTAAGTGCAATCCTGATTCAAGTTATTTTCCTAGCGATAATAACAAGAGTAGAACCCGAAGAGCTTCAACGAGTAATTGGAGTTGACTTCCATTGACTTCAATTGCAATTCTCCTATTGGTCACAATATTCCATGTTCCTTGATTAGATTGGTCCCTTAGATTCTCTCTCATGTAGATGTCTTATCCTCTATGAGCCTTGTGTTCTATAAAAGGCCAGAGGATGCTTAATTTTATTTTTAAGTTCAAAATTTTTGGATGTCGGAGGAGAAGAAACTTCTTTTAAGTTTTGTTCTTTTTTCTTTTTTTTTGAACCATTCCGGCATAAAACTTTGTATGCACGTAGACATTAATTGATATCAGAGCTTTATGGATAGCTACCTATCTAAGTATCTTT
>VDFB02051647.1:0-29711 GCA_007258455.2 Sequoia sempervirens | reverse complement strand
TAACAAAATGACATTTTAAGCCAAAACAAACAAAAATTACCCCTAACAACCTAAACCAGAAGCCAAATGGAGATATCAGAGATCTTGTACGAGGTCATAAGGGAGTTAGACATTTAATTTGGTGGTTAAGCCTAATTAGGCAAACTTTATGTATAAAAAGAGGGGTGTAGGCCTTGTTTTTCCAAGTCCAGGTGGTGAGAACGAGAGAATGCTCGAGAAATGATTGTAATTGTTCCTGTACGTCGAAGTTATGTTGTGATATCGATGTGCTTGAAGGGAATGATGCTGTCGCAATTGTAACTGATTTTGGAGTATAATCGGATCGGTCACTCCGTTGGAGAGGGGCCCGAGACATAGTCCTTAGGACGAATCTATCAATTAAGGCTTTGTCTCCTTATTTTTCTTCTTTCAGTTCATTATCTGGAAACTATATTATGTTCTTTTTATTCATTTGAGCATTGTAATTATGATCACTTACTTAAGCATTCTAGTGCCAATTGTCTCTAGATCCTAAATAGATCAAGTTGGTATCAGAGCTTTGTGTGTGGCTAGTATTGCATAAATTGAATGCTAACGAGATCCAAGTTGCAACGAGGCGAAGGAGAACTTGAAGAATACAATCCAGAGATCGGAAGACGAAGAGCTAATCGATCATCACAGATGGAAGAAAAAGAAGGTGGACAAAGTTCAGAGCTCAGTGTCAAGGATTTCTAGAAGCTATTTCTTGACATGAAGACGATGGTGGACAAACTTTATGCAGACAAGAAGAAGCACGAAAAGGGAGGTTCTTCAAAGCATAAGAAGCAGGAAGATCAGAAAGACACAGAGGGGAAAGCTCCAGAAATTCCTTCTCATCCTTCTACTCCCCCTTCTTCTCCTCCTTCTTCTCCTCCTTCTCCTTCTCCTTCTTCTAATGTAAATCCATTTAAGAGCAAGTCTAAGCCTGTAATTAAGCTTGATGTAAAATTTGAGTTACCTAAATACTGTGGGGAGTTAAATGCTGAGAAGTTAGACGATTGGGTCCAACAAGTAGAAGTATACTGTAGGATTCAAGGCCTAGTAGAAGATGCTTCTAGGATTCAATTAGCAACTCTCCGGTTGGGAGGTACAGCTCTCACCTGGTGGGAGAGTAAAACTCGGAAGAAATTGCTCGCCATGGTCAAGTTAATATGTCTTGGATGGAGTTTGTTGCTGCCCTTAGGAAACAATTCTATCCTTTAGGTTACATGCAATAGTTAACCATGAATTGGCAAACCTTTAGGCAAGGTAAGGGGCAGTCTGTCCAGGAGTATACTCATGAGTTTAGGAAACGGGCCATTGCTCTAAATGTTCCCTTGTATACCCAAGACACATTACTTAAGTATATTGGTGGTTTACATTCTTACCTTAGGCACACTATTTTGATGTTGAGTCCCAACAATCTAGACGAGGTGTCTATTCAAGCTACTCATATAGAGTCAAGGGGTAAGAACACTTTTAGTGATAACTTTTCCAAGAAGCCATCTAAGTTTGAGGGTAAGTCTAAAGGGAAAGAAAAAGACAAAGATAAAGGCAAAGGGAAGAAGACAGCTACAGCTAAGAAAGAGGGTGAGAAACCCACATGCTCCCATTGTAAGAAAGAGGGGCATGATGATTCAAGATGTTGGAAGCTTCATCCTGAGTTGAGGCCAAAAAGATATGGAGGTAATAAAGGCAAGCAGAAGACTACTGCAATGATTCAATAGGATCTTGGTTCTAACTCCGGAGATGAGACAAAGATTGTTGCTACCAGAATCCAAGGTAAAGGGAAAGGTATATCTCTCTCTTCTGATGCAATTTTTTCTAATGCCAGTGCAAGTACAAGTAAAGAATCTTCTCCTAAGGTTGATAAGCAAAGAAATGAATTGTTTCACATTCGTGTTGTAACAAAACATACTAAGATTGATACTCTGTTTGATACGGGTTCACAAGTAAACTTAATATCTGAAGAAGTTGTAAAGAAACTTAATTTGGCTACAACACCTCATCCGAAACCATATCCACTTGGATGGGTTTGCGATGATGCTCAACTACAAGTAACTAAACAATGTAAATTGAGATTTGCTATCACTGCAAACTTTGTAGATGAGGTAGAAGTAGATGTGGTCCCTTTGGATATTTGTGGGCTTGTGTTGGGAAGTCCTTATCTTTATGACAGAAAAGCAATCTTTTATAGGGGGGAGAATAAGTATCATCTTTTTAAAGATGGGGTAGAATACATTGTACGGGCACATAAGGTGAAGACTAATCTTACACTAGTTAATGCTAGTCAAATGAAGAGGTTGGTCAATTCAAGTAAAAACTTTGTATTGATGCTTGTAAAAGCCAAAGAAGATGATAAATCTGAGGTATTCAGTTGAACTTTGAAAGATCATGTAAGTCATGTAAAGAAAGTCTTTGATGTATTGAGAAAAGAAAAATTGTATGTAAAGATGTCTAAATGTGAATTTGCTAAGACATCCTTGGTGTACTTAGGCTATGTCGTAGGGAGTGGTCAATTGAAAGTAGACCCTGCGAAGGTCGAAGCTATTGTAAAATGGCCTAAGCCAAGTACAGTCACAGAGGTCAGAAGTTTCCTAGGTGCAGTTCAGTACTAGAGAAAGTTTATTGCAAATTTCTCTTATATAGCATCACCATTGCATGCATTAACCAGTACAAAGGCAACTTTTCAGTGGGGAGGTCCACAGCAGAAGGCTTTCGACACTTTGAAGGGAAAGTTGAGCACCGCACCAGTTTTGGCCTTACCAGATCTACATCAACCATTTGAGATTGAGACAGATGCGAGTGGGTTTGCCATGGGAGCAGTACTCATGCAAGGAGGTAAACTAGTTTGCTACCACTCTGAAACTTTTTCAGGAGCAGTAAGTAACTATCCCACTTATGATAAAGAACTCTATGCTTTAGTTCAGAGTGTTAAAAAATGGAAACATTACATAATGGGGAAAGAAACTGTAATCCACACTGATCACCAGCCACTTCAGTATTTGCACTCACAAACTAAACTGCAACAAAGTAGGCACTTTCGGTGGATGGGTTTTTTGCAACAGTTTCATTTGGTTATTAAGTATAAGAAAGGTACCCATAACAAAGTAGCATACATGCTCTCTAGACCTCCTATGATGAATGCTTTGATAATCCTTCAGAATAGTTCTATGGTTCATGGAAGTTTTCAGGAACAATATGCTAATGATGAGAACTTTAAGGATATCTATGCTACTTTAATGAATGGTAAACATGTAGAAGAGAAAGACTATTATGTGCAGGATAAATTGTTATATCACTTGGGAAAATTATGTGTTCCAAAAGATGAACAAGCACAGGTGATTAGAGAAGCACATACCTCACTAATTGCAGGACACTTTGGGGTAAACAAAACATTGACTCAGCTGCAGAAATATTGCTATTGGCCTCATATGCAAGAAACTGTAACTAAGTATATTAGAGGTTGTGTTATGTGTGCAACTAGTAAGCCTAGTAACAGGAAATTGGGTTTGTACACACCTCTACCTGTACCTTCTCATCCATGGGAAAGTGTGTCAATGGACTTTGTTGGGGGGTTACCTATGTCTAGGAAGGGACATGATTACTTGTATGTAGTAGTTGATCGGTTCAGCAAAATGTGTATCTTAATGCCATGTAAAAAGCAAGTCACTGCTGAACTGACAGCTCATTTGTACTTTCAATTTGTATGGGTTCATTTTGGGTTACCTACTTCTATTGTATCGGATCGAGATTCTCGATTCTTGGGGGAATTTTAGTCAACTTTGTGGGGACTCATGGACACAAAGCCCCGAAAGAAAGTACAACGCCCCATCCATGAGACGGCCGGATGGAGAGGTTATAAATAGACGATTGTGCACCTACTCGAGGGATTCTTGCAGTAAGCATCCTAGTTGTGGGATGAGAGTCTTCATTGTGTGCAGCATGCCTACAACCATGCAGCACACTCTTCTACTAAGAGGTCTCCTTTTGAGACATGCTTTGGTTATGTGCCCAAGACACCGATGGATTTTGCTTTTGGGAAAGATGATGTTGAAGATGGACACCATGATTCAGAGAAGGCTTTCAAGTTCATCCAGAAAGTCCAAGCAATTCATCAGGCAGTGGAAGCACGGTTGGAACAGAGCCAAGCAAAATACAAGGTTTGCCATGACAAGCATCACACTGATCATCATTTTCAGGTTGGAGACCGAGTTTGGTTACATATTAGCAAGGAAAGGATGCAAGGTGAAGGTAAAAAGCTTAAGCCAATTAGGTATGGTCCTTTTGAGATCCTTGAGGGAAGATTGGTACTAATGCCTTTCGCCTCAATCTTCCTCCATACATGCATATTTACTCAGTTGTTAATGTTGAGAATTTGAAACTGTATGAGCCTCCAATGATCCTAGATGAAGTCACAGACATTCAAGTTCCATCGGTTGATGACCTTTCACCAGAGTACATATCCGGAGGTGCGGAAGATGTTATTCACCGACAGGAATGTCGGAACTTCCACCGAAGAGGAGATGTTGAGTACCTGAGTGGGCCTGAAGGGGATGCATCCAAGCAACAAGATGGATGGAGATTGGTAAAGTGAGGGAACTTTACCCTCGCCACTCAAGTAATCAAGCTTTTCGGAGGTCTAAAACTCGATTAGGGGAGGGCGATCCGGGAAATAATTTTTCGATGAAAATTAGAGTGATCCCAATAGCAGAATTTTGGCTTCATCGAGAAAGAGAATGGCGTCTGGTTTAACGAGCAGGCGAAAGGACTCCGTTTATTGCAAGAGATTCTGACCCGATTGGCCCGGCCGAGCGTCCTAGAAAGGTAGAAAAAATGATCTTCAATCGGCGGAACCAATTTCATCACGAGAAAGAGCTCGTCGAAAGTGATTCCAGCGACATTACCGTTCGTCGAAATCGACGTCATAAGCTTCGAGTTAGAAGCGATCAAACCCAGTCAACAGAGGAACCCGGATGATAGCGTCATCATGATAGCGATAGCGTCCGTCTTGTATGGATTACACTTGAAAATTCTGACCCGACATGTAGTAGGTGACTCGGATGCATTATGGACCAATCATAATGTGACACGTGTCCCAGCCATACGGTACGGACATCAGATGTTGCAATCCAGTCAACACACGTCGTCGGTTGAGTCAGCAGTTTCGGCGAATAGCAGTGAGACACGTGACTCATAGTCAGCGTACAAAAATCTGCATGTGCATCTTCGTCAGCATCCATGTGGCTTCGACAGCGAATAGCATCTGGACACGTGTCCTCTCGTTTGGGTGAATTCGTTGGTTTGTTTTAACAAAATCGCTTAATCGGGCTAGAACCCGTAACCACTGGTGAAACGGCCGGTTGCTCCACCGTTGCGCCCCCAAGCACTTACAATACTATATTGTAAGTGAAGTGTTTTATTGTTTAATAATTTCGGTGTTGGTTTTACAAACGGCCGGCGGAGGTTTTGAACCCCCGACCGGCTAGCAAGCAAAATGAATGTCCACCAGTAGACCACGCGAGGGTTGTTCAATATGTAGTGGCTACGTTGTATTTTGTTACATAACTAGAAGCCGAATCCTAATCAAATGACTAAATAAGGCCAAAACAAACAAAACCCCCTAAACCACCTGAAACCAAAAGATTGCAGAAACCAAATTAGACCTGATACGAGCTGATCAGGGAGGTTATGCAATTAATTGAGTGGTTAGGCCTAATTAGGCAAAAATTTTGTATAAAAGGAGGCGTATAGGCCTTGTTTTTTCAAAAGTCCAAGTGGAGATAGCGAGAGAATGCTCGAGAGATTTGAAGACATTTCTGCACATCAGAGTAATGTCATGCTGTTGTGCTTGAAGGAGATGGTCTTGAAGCAATTGTAACTATTTTTGGAGCTGATCGGATCGGTCCTCCATTGGAGAGGGACCTGGAGACGTAGTCCTTAGGGACAAACTCCGTTATCAATTGTGGTTTCGTCTCTCTATTTCTTCTCTCTTTCTTTCTCAGTTCATTATCTTGGCATTTATTTTATGTTATGTTCATTTATTCATTTGAGCATTTAATTATGTAATCATTTATGTTAATCGTTGTAATAATTGATCTTTTACGTTACTCATTCTGTAAGCAATTAGTCCTAGATCCTATATAGATCATTTTTCAAATCAACTTCTTTATTGAATTATCAATGAAGATTCTCAAGACATCAGAACCTTGCATTTTTTGAAAGATCTTGGGATTCTGGTGCAAGAGCACCTACACCTCATCCTCCATTTTCGCTCATTTAATGAAAATTTGTTGTTAGGAGGTTAGAATTAGTCTTTTTGAGTCTTTTAGTCATTAATAAGGTCAATCAAGACCATTGAGCAAGATCTAGGGTGAGTTTTTGAGTTTTGAGTCAAAATATGCAACAATGCAATCTTGCACTAAAAGTTGCTTTTGTAGCCTTTGAAGGCAAAAATGTGAATTTTTATGTAATTGTGCAAGGTTTGGGGTCTTGAAAATGTAATAAGGCTGTTTCAATGTTATTTGAATGGTTGTTAAGGTCTTAGGTCTTTAGGATTGCAAAGTTGCTTCAAAATGCAAAGTTGTCATAAGGAAATTTGGCGTAAAATCAGCATTAATGATGTAATTTCATTAACTAATGGTTCCCTCCTTCAAAAATCAGTTGAGGGCAGTTGTAAATGATGGGAAACAAGTTTAAGAAGCCTCCCTTGGGTCGAGGTTGGGCTGTTGTTGGCAGTTTTGAAGTTTTGAAGCATTTAATAAGAAGAAAACTTTGTTTTTTCTGTTTTTTACAGCATTTTTTCCTGATCCCGTGCTTGGTACGGTCTGGTACATCATTGTACGGACTCCAAATTGAAATGGTTTGAAAGAGGGAAGAATCTACTTTCTTTTGGTGGTGATTTTTCTCGTTTTCATTAAGAATTGAATAAGTTACATCAATTTTAGTGAAAGTGGGTCTGAAATCTTGCAAAACAAGGGTTTGGTCACCAAAATGGATGTAATTCCCATTTCCACCGTGGGAAAAATCTAAAAACTGGTGGATTGGTATATTTAGGACTCCTTTACATTCTTCAATTTGTTTCATATTGAAAAATGGAGTTTTGCAAAAGTTATGTGATGCCCTAGGTCTGGTTTTACCTTGAAACAGTCCAGAAAATGATCATTTGTAAGCTTTTCTTTTGATTTCTGAGTATTTTAAAGAAATAGAATGAATGAAATATGTGAAAGGGGTCTTGGGGAACCTGTTGGAGTCTTTTAAAGGCATTAGGGGTGTTGGGGTGTGCCTTGACAAGTTGAAAGCTTCCTTGTACATGCCTAGTTAAGCCTTGTTTATGGCTTGTAAATCAATCTTTTGATACATTTGCTTTGGGTGTTTGATCCTGTGCTTTTGGGAACTTGTGGGGGATCTTGTTAGAAGTCTAAAACCTGATTTCATTGTCTGGTTAATGCCTTTAATAAGTTTTTATTTTGACTGTCCTATTTGGCAATGTTGCAAGGTTGCATGGGCTTGTGTAAGAGTGATGAGAGAATGGGAGTTTTTGAGTGTAAAGTCAGGTTATTTGGTCTTGTTTTGACATTTTGAGAGTGTACACAGCATCCCCAAGTCCTTCAAACATGTCTGGTTGTGTGAGTTGAGTTGGGTGATCAAGTTTCTTGTTGGAAGGAATAGTGAAGTTGATGTGTGCATTTAGAGAAGCTATTGGAAAAAGGTATTGCTTCCCCTGCCACTCTGCATCATAGTGGTATCAGAGCAGGGAGTAGGTTTTGGTTTGCATTTTGCAGGTTGAAGAAAAGAAAAGGTTGACAAGATGCCTCCAAAGAGCAAAGATATGGCTAAAGAGATGAGGGAGATGAAGGAAAGGCATGCAAGAGAACTCAAAGAGTTGGAAGAGAGAGTCATAGCCCTGGAGACAAACAAGAGAAGAGATGCTGAAGAGAGTGAGCCAGAAGAAGAGGAAGATGAGGAGTTTGAAGACATGGAAGAAGAACTTGATCCAGAAGACCAAAGAATGGCAAAGTTGTTGAAGGCAGTGAAAGGTGACAAGCCTAAGGTAAAACTTGATGTTTCTAAATATGGTGGTAGTCTAAATGATGAAGAACTACTTGATTGGATTGCTGCATTAGATAACCATTTTGAATGTGAAGAAGTTCCTGAAGAGCAAAGAGTAAGGATTGCAAAGACTAAGTTGCAGGGTCATGCTTTGGTATGGTGGAATTACTTTCAGTCTGAGAGGAGGAAACAAGGAAAGTCTAAGATCACATCATGGGACAAGATGATATCTAAACTCAAAGGTAAATTCTTACCAAAAGATCACCAAATTCAAATGTTTAAAAAATTGCAAAGTTTGAGGCAAAGGGAAATGGATATTAAGTCCTATACTGAGGAGTTTTATAAATTAAGTTTGAGGTCTAGTCATCATGAGAATGAAGATGAAAAAATTGCTAGATATATTGGTGGTTTGAGGCTTAACATACAGGATGAATTGGTTTTGGCTAACCCTAGGAGTGTAGAGGATTGTTATCAAATGGCAATCAGGGTGGAGGAGAAGCTTAAAAGGAGACAAGAGAAAGCAGTAAGAGGAAGAGGTGGTCCTAGTGCAAGAGGAAGAGGAATACTTTCTACATCAAAGCATCCAAATGAAGATCAAGGAGCAAACAAAGGTAAAGATCACAATGATTCTAGAGGTGGTTTTGGTTTTAGAGGTAGAGGAAGGTTTGGTATTGGTAGAGGTTCTAATGATTTTGCAGGAAGATGCTACACATGCAATGAGTTTGGCCATCTTTCATGGAAGTGTCCTGAGAGGGTTGGTAGTTCTTCTAGTGGAGACAAGAAGATTGATAGAAGAGCACAATTGGTACAGGAAGAGGAGTGTGAAAGTAATTGTTCTCCAAGTAGGAATGCAGATCCTGAGGTTGGGGAAATGTTGATGGTGAGAAAAACAATCTTGAAGGCAGCAAAAGAGGAAGCACCTTTGCAAAGGAAAAGTCTCTTCAAGACAAATTGTAAGTGCAAGGACAAGGTATGTAGAGTAGTCATTGATTCTGGATCAACTGAAAACATGGTGTCATGTGAAATGGTCAATAAGTTAGGATTGAAAAAGATTCCTCATGAATGTCCCTATAAAATCTCATGGTTAACTGATGATCAATCTTTGTTGGTGAATGAAAAGGCTATAGTGGATTTTCAAATTGGTGGTTATCATGATAGTGTTGTGTGTGATGTTCTTCCAATGGACTGTTGTCATCTCTTATTAGGCAGACCTTGGCAATATGACAAGAGGGCATTGTATGATGGTAGGGAAAATACTTACACCATAGTTCAAGATGGTCATTCTTTTGTGTTAACTCCTCTTGTAGAAGATATCAAAGGTAAGGCAAAAGTAATAATGTGTGGCAAGAAGGAAACTATAAATGTGATAAAGGAAAACAAATATTCTGATCATGTAATCAGTTCTAAGACTGAAAATACAGGGATAACAGATGTAAAGGAAAATACAGAGGTAAAGAAGGTGAGGACAGTGAGTTTGCATGAGAATGTGTTAGTAGGAACCATTGAATGCCCTATAGTTAAGACCAGGTCTGAGAAACAAACAAATTTTGCAGGAAGTACAGTACATAAGTCTGATTTGACAGTGGCAAAACAACTTGATGAGGCAGTGAGTGAAAGACAAGGAAAACAGGGACAAAAAGATAGTTGCACGCATGAAGGTGACAAAGGAAACAAAAAAGTTACTAATCCTTGTTTGTATGCAGGTGAAAAACATAGTAAACAATTCAATCTTGGTCAGGGAAAAGATAAAAGACTATTTGCAGGTCTGAGGACAGAGAAGAGGGAAAATGCATGTATCAATGCATTCCAAAATGCTAGAAGTGCAGGGCTGTTTGCAGTTCCAGTTTACATGAACCAATGGAGTGGATTTGTGGATCAGTGGACCTTGTTTGAAGCTTGGAGACAGTGCTATCAAACACAACTCATGAGGCATGAGTCTTTTCTAGGGGGGGTGTATGGTGCAAGAGCACCTACACCTCATCCTCCATTTTCGCTCATTTAATGAAAATTTGTTGTTAGGAGGTTAGAATTAGTATTTTTGAGTCTTTTAGTCATTAATAAGGTCAATCAAGACCATTGAGCAAGATCTAGGGTGAGTTTTTGAGTTTTGAGTCAAAATATGCAACAATGCAATCTTGCACTAAAAGTTGCTTTTGTAGCCTTTGAAGGCAAAAATGTGAATTTTTATGTAATTGTGCAAGGTTTGGGGTCTTGAAAATGTAATAAGGCTGTTTCAATGTTATTTGAATGGTTGTTAAGGTCTTAGGTCTTTAGGATTGCAAAGTTGCTTCAAAATGCAAAGTTGTCATAAGGAAATTTGGCGTAAAATCAGCATTAATGATGTAATTTCATTAACTAATGGTTCCCTCCTTCAAAAATCAGTTGAGGGCAGTTGTAAATGATGGGAAACAAGTTTAAGAAGCCTCCCTTGGGTCGAGGTTGGGCTGTTGTTGGCAGTTTTGAAGTTTTGAAGCATTTAATAAGAAGAAAACTTTGTTTTTTCTGTTTTTTACAGCATTTTTTCCTGATCCCGTGCTTGGTACGGTCTGGTACATCATTGTACGGACTCCAAATTGAAATGGTTTGAAAGAGGGAAGAATCTACTTTCTTTTGGTGGTGATTTTTCTCATTTTCATTAAGAATTGAATAAGTTACATCAATTTTAGTGAAAGTGGGTCTGAAATCTTGCAAAACAAGGGTTTGGTCACCAAAATGGATGTAATTCCCATTTCCACCGTGGGAAAAATCTAAAAACTGGTGGATTGGTATATTTAGGACTCCTTTACATTCTGAAATTTGTTTCATATTGAAAAATGGAGTTTTGCAAAAGTTATGTGATGCCCTAGGTCTGGTTTTACCTTGAAACAGTCCAGAAAATGATCATTTGTAAGCTTTTCTTTTGATTTCTGAGTATTTTAAAGAAATAGAATGAATGAAATATGTGAAAGGGGTCTTGGGGAACCTGTTGGAGTCTTTTAAAGGCATTAGGGGTGTTGGGGTGTGCCTTGACAAGTTGAAAGCTTCCTTGTACATGCCTAGTTAAGCCTTGTTTATGGCTTGTAAATCAATCTTTTGATACATTTGTTTTGGGTGTTTGATCCTGTGCTTTTGGGAACTTGTGGGGGATCTTGTTAGAAGTCTAAAACCTGATTTCATTGTCTGGTTAATGCCTTTAATAAGTTTTTATTTTGACTGTCCTATTTGGCAATGTTGCAAGGTTGCATGGGCTTGTGTAAGAGTGATGAAAGAATGGGAGTTTTTGAGTGTAAAGTCAGGTTATTTGGTCTTGTTTTGACATTTTGAGAGTGTACACAGCATCCCCAAGTCCTTCAAACATGTCTGGTTGTGTGAGTTGAGTTGGGTGATCAAGTTTCTTGTTGGAAGGAATAGTGAAGTTGATGTGTGCATTTAGAGAAGCTATTGGAAAAAGGTATTGCTTCCCCTGCCACTCTGATCATTCTATTAGATCCAAATCCTATAGGAATAAGACGTTGCTCAAAAATCAACTTGCCCCTAGTACTAATACAAACATTCTCACCTTTAAAACATCCTCCTTAGGTTTACTACCTTCAAGAAGGCTCACCCAATACTTATCCATTATCATCAATTTTATTTACTTCACAAGTGATTTTCCTTCTTCCTCACAAATTTTTTTCTTTTCTTCTTCCTTTGTATCTTATCAACTCATTCATCAGTTACATCATCAGAGAGATCTCTCCTCATAATATAGTTCTCTTATTAATCCATTTTATTGCCACATCGTCATTGATGGGTTGTCACCATACACTATCCATCTTGGTTTATTTCAAAAAGTCATCATCACTCTTACTAGAAATTCACATGAAAATGTGACTAAGGTGAAAGGGCCCCACACCTCTAGATTTCTTGAATGATCAAATTAAATCTAAACTTCTAATCGATTCAAACTAACCACCAAAGAATCACCCATACTAGGGTTCATGATACAATACAATAGGTTCATATACTTCAATGCAACCTAAGCACAAAAGATGCAACACCCAAGTGTTGAACTTGAGTGCTTTGATACCAAAAATGTAATGACAAAAAAAAACACATATACTAATTTTATATCCATAAGTTCCCAAAAATGATCAAATTACGTTCATCACTATAATCAAAAGAATAACATACATCAATCAATCAAAGTAAATCAAACAAGGTGGTGTCTTCATTAGACTTAACCATGCAGGCTTATACATGAGTTATCATCACATCAATACATGTAATTCAAATATTGAAATGAAAATTAAGGAAATAACAAGATCATAAGAGAATCCACAAAGAACCCATAACATAGAGATTTTCATGAGTGGAAAACCCTCGTAGGGATGAAAAACCACTCGTAAAAGTGCCTCATTGGCTTAATGAAAATGCCTCACTGGTAGAGCCTTAATGGTTACAAGGTTTCAATGGTTACAAGATGCCTCACGGGAAATGATCATATTGTCTCATTGACTTGACCATTCATTACATATCTCTATTTCTCAAGGAGCATATTGAAGTTCTTTTACAAGTCACATAAATCTACAAGTAATATTTTTAAGTTCCACCAATGCATCATCCTCGCATAAGAATTTAAGGATAAGCCAACACTATCATGAATTTCTCCCCAAACATTTGCAAATAAGACAATTCTCCTTCCAATGGCCTTTCAAATATCACAAAAGTAAAATGACTAACATAACCAATCACTTACAACTTCATGAAAGTAATCCTAGTCCTGCTCGAATGCACACATGCCTATGCAATTATAACAAGAATGTTTACTTCTGAACACTATGATTCATTAAGGTTTATCACCAAGGAAAGTAATATTATAAAAGAGTTAAGAGGGTATAGCTCGTGAATTTAAGAGAATACATAAATAAGGTAGAGAACATATGAGTATTTGATTATATAAGTACACTAAAATGATATGAGTTACAAATAGATGATAACAAGATACTATCATAGGTTACCGACATCTTACCTTCATCACGTTATAGACTTTAGCTATGAAATTATCAAATGTCTACTTTAAGAAAAAGAAAAGAAAATGAAGAAAGCATTGAACTCAAATGTGATATAACTCTTCTTCTTACATAAAAGATAAAAAATAAAAAAAGATATTTAAGGGTCATTAGGATGTTTACATGTGTTAGCCTTTACCTTGAAGGAAAATGTAAGTATCCCCTTCTCATCGATATATATATAAATACCAACATAAATACACTTAATACTGCAATTTATATTGATAGCTACTAATAATGTTGGAAACATTGACATAGATAAACTTTCAAGATTACAAATGACGAGCTGAATGTTATTAAAAAATAACATGAGAGTAGGTAAGTATTATCCATAAATAAAATTAGAGTTATATATTAGGGAAATTATTATCATATTTAAAATGAAACTTTGTTTAAGATATGAGGAAACCCTAAATCATATTATATCTCGGGTTTTCGATGTGACACAATGAATACAACCTAATATACCATTATATTCAATGAATAAAAGAGTGGATAGAAGAGTAGTTATTGCATAGTTCATACAACTTGCACAAAGTTCAATAATTCAAGCATTTCTTCATAAAATAACTACATTTTCAAGTTTGTTATTTAATTTCATTAATTCACAAGAGATACACCCTACTTTTGGTTTTACATTTCACAAGGAATTCAATAAAGTCAACCGCTACATTCCAACAGATAAAATCAATTAGATGTACTTGTATTCCTAACTTCTTGGTTTCAAGGTATTTAATATTCTGCTTTCAAATCAATGACTTAATCTAAATAATGGGCTTGTTTAAATTGGAAGAAAAAAACTTTCAAATAGAAGTGTATACATGTTAAAAGTAAAATTTGGCACAAATCTCACCATGCCTATGTATACATATATATGTATATAAAGAAATAAAAATAATTTAATACATGATGGTATCATTTTGGAAACAAGAATTTAAGTCATTCTGAATCAGATTTCAAATATTTATTCTTTCCTTAAGTTAAATTTACTCTTATTCATGTTCTACTTATAATTTGTTTTTTTGTATATAAATACACATGCATATATCTATGCATATTTATGTATATATATTTACCTTTTTGAATATTAATTTTACAATGAAATTAAAAATATGCTAACAACCAGGTATATATGTATATTCATTTCTTTAAACTCTACAATAATCTAATTCTCAGCATGTTTCACCTAAATCTATACTCCAATATTTATATATATGAATGTAGTTTAACATTGAATTTTCCAACATGAATTGAAAACAATAGAATATACATAAACCCATTGGTATATATATTTATACATACATGCATATATATATATATGTGTGTGTGTGTGTGTGTGTGTATGTATTTTAATATATATACACTCTTGCTGAAAACGGATAAAATATAAAACATAGTAGTTTCAAAGTGCTAGGAATTTGAATGAAATAAGTTATGGTGACTAAGTGAGGCCAACACACCCCCTTATGGAAGGTGCATTGCTTGTGGAAGGCAACACCCTCCCCACAGGTCGGGGACTGTGGAGAGGGCTTCCTCCATAGGAATCCATCCCCATAAGGGATGCACTAGCTAGGAGTTTCTTCCCAATCATATATTATTTATAAAATAAATTAAATAACAGTTTTCTTTTATCCTTTCCTCACAAAGTAAATAGAATTCATCAACTTCAAAGTAGGGTTCCATATCTTTAGCTACCCTACCTATCAATGCCTAATCTTGAATATTAACAACATTACTCTCATAATAATTTATTATCTCATCACCACAAACCACAATTTGTTTATACAACTACCCAATTGTAAGTTTCACTGACAACAATAACATTTATAAATTCCATTGCAATTATCCTATATTTGGATTTCTAAGATTCATTTCTCCTTGAGATGTTCCGGGTGGAGAAAATTAAAAATACTTCATGTTGGTTAGTATGTGTTATTGATAGTTTCTTCACCTATCCATGACTATTCTTTTCTGCCATGCACACCTATTGTTTCTATTACTGAAGTGTAGAACATGCACATTATAGTCATTTGTGATTATTGTTTGTTTTAGTGCAGATGTGGTAGAATTAATGTTTAGATACTTCATTGCATGCCACATTCTACATTACATATTTTATTTTTGGAATAGAGACATGTGCATGTTGGCTACAGGACCCAATCGTTCAATGTTATTATATGAGACAACATGACAAGATATCAAACAAATGGAAGCATGAAAAGTATAACTAACCCAAGATTGAAAGGCTCACACATTTGAACTCAGGATACAAAGGAAAGGATTAAAAAAAACCTAGATTTCACTTCCTGTAGAATTCTTTCTCCTTATTTTACCTTCTTTTCTTGCTTTTCTCTCCCTTTTTACCCAGCTAAATTCACCATGCTTCAAAAACCTCTTCTTGGCACCCATGCTTTTAGTTATTTTTATTGTAGAGCAATAAAGAAGATTTTTTTAAAAAAAGCAATTGTTATTCCGTTAATGAATTTCCTCCTTTTTAAAGTTTTCTTTTTAGTTTTCAAAAACCTAATCTTTAAATAGAATAGAATAGAATTTGTTTTTATGCATCATATTTATCCTCCACAAATAATTGAAGAATTACCTTTTTAATTGCAAATGAAAGATAATTATTCTCGATAATTAATAGGGAAATACCATTTAATTGCATACAAAATAACTATCAATTAAAAATAAAATAATTATCCTAATGAATAAGAATTGTCAATTAATTACAAAATAAAATCTTTAGTTAAAATATAGTTAATTCGTTTATTTCTTTGCACTTTTATTTCAGCACAATTATTTTAATTAAACATTATAAAATACAAACAATAAAAATAGGGGTTGTGACATCCTTCCCCACTTAGGAAAAGACATCGTCCCGATGTCTTGTTACCTTCACTAATTTGATTACTTCACAATTTGTCTAGCTTTCCAAGGTGTAATAAGCTTTCAGCATAATCATTAGTCCATAAAATTTAAACATACACAAAACAATTATTCATAAAATTTCACTAGGCTAAACGCACGTTTGACAAAATAAATGCAACCAAGTTTTATGTCAGTGTGTGTATTCCATTGTTGTTGTTCTAGTTCACAAAGCTAGGTTACCTCTACTCAGCAATGTTCTCTCCATTATGATGGTAATGGTCTTTCTATGACACACATGAAAAAAACATTGCACTTTAGTCCATCTTAGTACCCATTCAAATTTAAAAATTCTTCAAAAAATTTCTTCTTGTCTTCATCAGATTTAATCATCCCAATGCTTAAGTAAAAGAATCAATTTTGAATATTTTCTTAACTTCAAAATCATATTCATGCGCCTATCTACCTATTCTTATCATGACCTTGTGGTTTGATAGGTTGTTCAAGTTTCTCGTGATTCCTCTTCAATATTCCTATCCTTCCTTATACACACTTGTGCTATTCCTTTCTCATTCAAATGTCAGTATCTCATGGAAGGATCAAATATTGCAAAGAAAATGACTACTACTTGGATATATGAATAGTTTTAAACTAAATCACAACTTGATCATAAGTATGTAGAAATGCATATTAAAATTTGTTAGCATACCTTCTTTTATGAATGATAGTCTGGTGTGTTTATATATCATCTACGAACATTCTCAATTCACCAAGGTATATTGTCCTTACAAAATGATTCTCATATAGAGACTCGTTTACAATAAAAGATCATCAATATGCATGAATCAAAAGAAATAATAATTAAACCAATATCTATAATCTACATACATGTTATATCTCCACATGTGCAAGTGCATCATTCATATATTAGTATGTTTATGAGTCACACCACTCTTACCAATGCTAGTGCATCATACAAGCAGTAATCAAGCAATGATATTTCATACATAATATTTGAAGTCTCTGACTATCACTCCACTCATGGTTAGTGTAGGTCAGAAAAATAAAAAATTTCATACCTCTTTACTTTTTTTTTCTTTAATGTCGAAAATAGCCCACCTGACAAGAATATCGTTTACTTCAAACACCCATCTATTCATAATAACAAAAAAATTTGTGGCTAGCATTCATAAACTTGCACATCTTGTTAGAACGTCATGGCTTCATCAAATTCAATCTAATAAAAGTATGCCAAGATATTTATCGATAAAATAAAATAGTTATGTTCATTTCGTCAACATGCCTACTCGCATGAGATATCAAAAAAAAATTCTTCATGATGAGAAACAAGCATCCCATGCTACTTGTTATCATCATTAGGAAATTAAAATACCAACAAAAGGAAAGTCTCAACAATCTGAAAACATGTCAAACAATTACAAAAGATAAGAGGATCACTCACCAAAAGATTCAAGTTGATTACCATAGCAACCTGAAACACCAGATGTTAGGGAAATCATCCAGAGCTCAATACTTTTACAAATGAAACAAGAGTGCATCTAGGAGAAGTGCATTAATTTACTAAACAAGCCATACAATGATCCAAGCAATGATACATATCTATTTTCTGAATTACATAAAGATAGTAAAATATTTAATCAATCTTCAACTACCATAACCCAGTGGTCTTCCACAAGTTGAAGGTCAAGAGCATGGTTAAGGTGCTTTTCCCACCCCATCCATGAAGCATAACACTTCCCTAGGATTCTTCCTAACTTGAAGAACACCTGACCCTACATGAGGTGCCTAGAAACCAATAACAATAGGGTAGGAGGGAAACTCTCGATGCATGCCTGATGCCTTATATGCACTCTTACACTAGAATGAACATATTTCTTGCATGCAAGATGTGGTAGAGAAACATATAACATATAAAAATTCTAGGCTTGCATTATCCATCTATTTCAATGGTAAAACTCACTTTGTCCAAAGCATACATATATATAATTTTGGTTGATATGTGAAAAGAAGATCACCTTCTCTGCTAATCCACATTCGACATCCCATCCTGGAAGGTAAGCTTAAAATTAATCACACAACACTTTCAAGAAGAAAAAAATTGAATTGCATAGAATAAGAACTAGATGATATAATAGTGCGTAACATGCTCAAGTTCACATAGAATTAATAACAAACAAGAATACATAACCTCTGGTGCCTAAGTCACACAAGGTATGAAAACATAATTTACCTATAATGCCTCATTTGCACAAATATGGAACGTGTCTCATACACAATGTGCATTAAACTCATTCAAGTTTTCATACAATGAATATGGTAAGTGCATTTCTCAAAAAAGTGCATTGCTTGCAAAAAAAGGTGCAATATGCATAAAGCATAGTAGTATATAATTATAGTGAAAATTAATCGATCCAATAAACACATTGAGTGTCAAAAATATATTTCACACACAAATTAAGAAAAGTAATCATTACTCAAGTACTTATCCATACAAAGGAATCAACAACTTATTCTAGTGCATCACTCGCACAAGAAGAACAATAACAAGAAATATGCATCACTCACATTAGTACAGTGAACATTTCCTGTTCAAGCATAGATATGAGTATAGTTAAGGAAACAATTTTCTATGATATGCATACAATAATTCATACAGAGGTGTCATTCACACGGAGCATGAGAAGTGCATTATTGCACTAGTATCATTCTCATATAGTACATATGTACAAGTACTTTCACTAAAAACAATCAAGCATAAAATATTCATCACCTTAATCATGTATGCCTTGTCTAATATACAGATTAAAATTATTTTTCAAATCAACTTCTTTCATGAATTATCAATGAAGATTCTCAAGATATTAGAACCTTGCATTTTTGCAAGATCTCGTGGATTCTATTAGATCCAAATCTTGTAGGAATAAGACGTTTCTCAACAATCAACTTGCCCCTAGTACTAATACAAACATTCTTGCCTTTAAAACATCCTCCTTAGGTTTCCTACCTTCGAGAAAGCTCACCCAATACTTATCCATTATCATCAACTTTATTTACTTCACAAGTGATTCTCCTTCTTCCTCTCACCAAAATTTATTCTTTTCTTCTTCCTTTGTATCTTATCAACTCATTCATCATTTACTTCATTAGAGAGATCTCTCTTCAAAATATACTTCTCTTATTAATTCATTCTCTTGCCACATCATCATTCATGGGTTGTCACCATACACTATCCATCCTGGTTTATTTCAAAAAGTCACCATCACTCTTTCTAGAAATTCATATGAGAACATGACTAAGGCGAAAGGGCCTCACACCTCTAGATTTCTCGAATGATCGAATTAAATCTAAACTTCTAATCGGTTCCAACTATCCACTAAAGAATCATCCATACTATGGTTCACGATACAATACAATAGGTTCATATATTTCAATGCAACCTAAGCATAGAAGATTCAAGGCCTGAGTGTTGAACCTGAGTGCTTTGATAACAAAATGTAAGGACCAAAAAAAACACATATACTAATTTTATATCCTTAAGTTCCCAAAAATGATAAAATTAATTTCATCACTATAATCAAAAGAATAGCATACATCAATCAATCAAAGTAAATCAAACAAGGTGGTGTCTTCATTAGATTTAACCATGTAGGCTTACACATGAGTCATCATCACAACAATACATGTAATTCAAACACTCATATTCAAATTAAGGAAATAAGAAGATCATAAGTTCCTCCACAAAGAATCCATAGCACAGAGATTTTCATGAGTGGAAAACCCTCATAGGGATGAAAAACCACTCATAAAAGCACCTCACTGGCTTAATGGAAATGCCTCACTGGCAGAGCCTTAATGGTTACAAGGTTTCAATGGTTACAAGATTCCTCATGGGCAATGATCATACTATCTCGTTTCCATGACCATTCATTACATATTTCTATTTCTCAAGGAGTATATTGAAGTTCTTTTACAAGTCACATAAATCTACAAGTAATATTTTCAAGTTCCACCAATGCATCATCCTTGCATAAGAATTTAAGGATAAGCCAGTACTATCATGAATCACTCCCCAAACATTTGCAAATAAGACAATTCTCCTTCCAATGGCCTTTCAAATATCACACAAGTACACTGACTAACATAACCAATCACTTACGACTTCATGAAAGTAATCCTTGTCCGGCTAGAATGCACACATGCCTACACAATTATAACTAGAATGTTTCCTTTTGAACACTATGATTCATAAAGTTTTATCAACAAGGAAAGAAATATTATAAGAGAATTAAGAGGGCATAGTTCACGAAGGTAATAGAATACTTGAATAAGCTAGAGAACATATGAGTATTCAATCATATAAGTACACTAAAATGATATGAGTTGCAAATAGATGATAACAATATACTATCATAGGTAACTGAAATCTTACCTTCGTCACATTTTAGAATTTAGCTATGAAATTATCAAATGGCTACTTTAAGAAAAAGAAAAGAAAATAAAGAAAGCATTGAACTCAAATGTGATATAACTCTTCTTCTTACAGAAAAGATAATAAAAAAAAGAAAGATATTCAAGGGTCACTAGGATATTTACATGTGTTAGCCTTTACCTTGAAGGAAAATGTAAGTATCCCCTTCTCATGGATATACATACAAATACCAACGTATATACACTTAATACTGCAATTTATATTGATAGCTATTAATAATGTTGGAAACATTGACACAAAAAAAATTTCAGGATTCCAAATGACAAGCATAATGTTAATAAAAAAAACATGAGGAGAGTAGGTAAGTATTATCCATAAATAAAATGAGAGTTATATAGTAGGGAAATGATTATCATATTTAAAAGGAAACTTTATTTATGATAGGAAGAAACCCTAAATCATATTATATTTTGGATTTTTGACATGACACAATGAATACAACCTAATATACCATTATATTCAATAAATAAAAGAGTGGATAAAAGAGTAGTTATTGCATAGTTCATGCAACTTGCACAAAGTTCAATTCAAGCATTTCTTTATAAAATAGCTACATTTTCAAGTTTTTTATTTAATTTCATTAATTCACAAGAGATACACCCTACTTCTGGTTTTACATTTCGCAAGGAATTCAATAGAGTCAACCGCTACATTCCAACAGATAAAAGCAATTAGATCTACTTGTATTCTTAACTTCTTGGTTTCAAGGTATTTAATTTCTACTTTCAAATCAATGACTTAATCTAAATAATGGGCTTGTTTAAATTGGAGGAAAAAAACTTTCAAATAGAAGTGTATACATGTTAAAATTAAAATTTGGCACAAATCTCACCATGCCTATGTATACATATATATGTATATAAAGAAATAAAAACAATTTAATACATGATTGTATCATTTTAAAAATAGGAATTTCAATCATTCTAAGTCAGATTTCAAATATTCATTCTTTCCTTAATTTAAATTTACTCTCATTCATGTTCTACTTATTATTGTTTTTCTATATATATAAATACAGATATGCATATATCTATGCATATTTATGTATATATATATATATACCTTTTTGAATATTACTTTTACTATGAAATTAAAAATACACTAACAGCCAGGTATATATGTATATTCATTTCTTTAAACTCTACAATGATCTAATTCTCAACATGTTTCACTTAAATCTATACTCCAATATTTATATATATGAGTGTGCAATTTAACATTGATTTTTCTAGCATGAATTGAAAACAATAGTATATACATAAACCCATTGGTATATTTATCTACATGCATATACACACTATTTATACATACATGCATTTATATATATATATATATATGTATATATTTATATGTATTTATATATATATATATGTACTCTCTTGATAAAAATAGATAAAATACAAAACACAACAGTTTCAAAGTGCTAGGAATTTGAATGAAATAAGTTATGGTGACTAAGTGAGGCCAATGCACCCCCTTATGGAGGGTGCGCTACTTGTGGAGGGTAGCACCCTCCCCATAGGCCATGGCCTGTGGAGAGCACTACCTCCATAGGAATCCATCCCCATAAGGGATACATCGGTTGGGAGTTTCTTCCCAGTCATATATTTTATATAAAATAATTTAAATAAAAATTTTCTTTCATGTCTTAGTGCTTAAGCCATATCATCTAGATGTAGCTCATATCCTTGACTGGTGTGCCTTGCAGGTACAGGTCCTAGGAGTGATGCTAGTGGAGCTTGTTAGGATACTAGAGGAGCGCAATGTTAAGTTGCAGAATCAAGATATTATGCAGTATAGGGTCTACTGGGACCAATATTCGGTGGATAATGCCACCTAGGAGAATGCAGAGGACATTGAAAAATATTTTCCTCATTTGATATTCTAGTTTACTTTTTATTTTCCTACATATTGAGACTTATGATACACTGATGTTTTAAAATATTTTGTGTGGATGTTTGTAACAAGACATTGAGACGATGTCTCTTCCAAGTGGGGAAGGATGTCACGTCTTGAACTCTGATGCTCCTTGTTTTTGGCTTTGTGTGGATTTGAAATATGATTGGATGTGTGTGATAGAATACATAATGAATACTATGGTATTTTTGGTGTGATGAAATATGAAATGTTGCTTTAATTTAAAAAAATTTGAATGCCTAGAATGCAATTTATTTTGAACATGATGAAAAATGGAAGATTTAATTTAAATTCATAATTTCTAATGTTTTTGAATATATCTTTATGTGGATACTAATTTATTGATGTGTACCTGAGGGTATTGAGATGTAGGTTGTCGGAGACCAAGGGTGTGGCTAAGGAGAGGTGGTTAGCTTCCTTGAAGGGTACCATAGGAATGGATCTCTCACATACACACACGTGCATGCAGTGTCATTTAAATACATGTAGTTTTAATTTAATTGGATGCATAATTATATGTTTTTTTGAGTGTTTATTTAAATTTATCAAGTGGAAATAAAAAGCATAGTAAAATAGAAGAATTAATTATAATTATAATTTAATTATATTTCTCTATTTTATAGTAAATGATTATCCTTGAGTAATTAAATAGTTACTCTATTTTCAAAATGAATTTGACCTCTTAGGAATAAATAAATATTTAATTGCAATTAAATATTTATTTATTCCTCATTATGAGTAAATATTTCTTTTTGTAAGTTAGAAGTGGCAATTTTCTAACTGTTTGTGGGAAGATAAGTGGATTTGTTGAAATTAAATTCCTTTTTTTATTAATTATCAAGAAATAGCATGAAAATAAATAAAATTTATTTCTTTAATTGATTATATTTTCAAGATTAGGTTTTGGGGGAAACTGAAAAGGAAACTTTAAAAAAGATTAACAAGAACAAACAACTATTCTTGGACACTTTTCTTGATTTGCTCTGCAAAATATCAAAAATGGCTGCCAAATAGATTGTTTCCTAGATTTTAGTAGATTAAAAATCAGTGGGAATAAGAAGAGAATACAATGAAAAGAAAAGAAGAAGAAGAATACTTCCAAAGAGCAAGTTCCAGGAAAGGAAGAAGAAGCATGAGAGTTTTGGTTTCAACTGGAGGCAATTCTTTTCCAAGTTTTTAATTCCTTCCATTGCATTTAAATAAAAAATATGAGAAAGAATTTTTGTATTAATCAAAGATTCAATCCTTGAAGTCCATTGTGCAAAACCTTTGTATTTAAAGTGTTGTTATGCAAGATTTAATGGTGATATATGTACAATATTTTCAAATCCCTTATGTGTTTATTTATAATTTTTGTAGCCTCTCTGGATTAAATGTTTTATTCCCAGAATACTTTTCTTTCTGTGGGAATCCGTGAATAAATTTTTGTCCAGATTGTGTAGACATAACATATATATACACACATACATTATTTTATATATATATATATATATATATATATATATATATATATATATATATATATATATATATATATATATAAGTTACATAATTTATATTTCTAAGCTAGTATGAATCTAAATTGCAGACCTTACAAAGTTTGATTGAATTGAGTTTTTCTTTTAATAAAATGGTGATTATACTAAGGAGGAGTGGGACTAGCCCCAACCATGCCCTCCCTGTATGGGGAAGGGCTGCGTTGTGAGGACAGTTCCCTCCCAACATAGAAGATTTGAGGGCTGAGTGTTGAACCTGAGTGCTCTAATACCAAAATATAAGGACCGGAAAAAAAACACATATATACTAATTTTATATCCTTAAGTTCCCAAAAATGATTAAATTACTTTCATCACTATAATAAAAAGAATAGCATACATCAATCAATCAAAGTAAATCAAATAAGGTGGTGTCTTCATTAGATTTAACCATGTAGGCTTACGCATGATTTATCATCACAAAAATACATGTAATTCAAATATTGAAATGCAAATTAAGGAAATAAGAAGATCATAAGTGCATCCTCGAAGAATTCCTAGCACATATATTTTCATGAGTGAAAAACCCTTGTAGGGATGAAAAACCACTCGTAAAAGTGCCTCACTGGCTTAATGAAAATGCCTCACTAGCATAGCCTTAATGGCTACAAGGTTTCAATGGCTACAAGATGCCTCACGGGCAATGATCATACTATCTCATTGACATGACCATTCATTACATATTTCTATTTCTCAAGTGATGTAGAGGGGTGGTGAACACACTCAAATAACCTCCAATCTGATCACAACTCAACAAATAAAACACTTATTCAAAGAATACCAACTTTTGGACATCAACTCACCCTCAAAACCCTTCTAGGGTTCCAAACACAAAAATTAGGTATAAATATTCACAAGAACCTCAAGACAACAAACCCTTTGAGTTTTAGACACCATTTACCAAGTATTTCACTATGTCAAAAGATAGCATATGTTTCCTTTGTAACATCTATGAGATTCAATTCAACACCCCCTGCCTGGGCTACACAAATAGGCTTGATTTACAAAGGGAGTACCCTATAGAATTTTTCAAATCCCTTGTAACTTTGGGGAAGCAACACCAATTCCTAAACAACACCAAATCCACCATTATTTCTTGGATTCAAGTCTTTCTAAATGTTGTTCTAAGAAACCCTTCCTTTCCAAGCACAAAACAAGGGTTATAGTGGAAATCAATACTCCTAGGTCTATCTAACACAACTAAGGCTTCCAACAAGCTTAATATACCTTGAAACAACTTCAAAAACCATTTCTTAGGCAATCTCAAATGTATTTTCACAAACCACCCCTCAATACCCCTTCTTACATATGAAATTTAACTTGTTTTGGGCCTAAGGCATCATCATTCTCTTCTTCCACGCATTTATAGGTTGTAAAAACAACAAAGAATCATCATTTATTCTCTAGAGAATCCTTTCCACTAAGCTACAGGTTTGAACAATAAGTGGAAGGCTTAGATCTTCATTTTATTCCCTTCAAAACCCTCTAACATAGAAAACAGGGCAGTGACTATGAAATGCTAATAACTTTAACAAAACCTTGAATTAGAACTTCAAATAAACTTCAAAAACTAGAAAATACATACAAAAATGTTCACAAAAGTTTTTAGACCATTATATGCTTGTACAGACCCGTACAAATCCATTAAAGTTAGGAAAAACAATAATTTCTAAAAATTAGCATTGTTTTTTCATTAATTTCCTTCTCCAAAATCATATCCAACCCTTACAACAATGTAATGCACCTTATTAAAGGTTATTCCTCCCAAAAAAATGACCAAATACCACCAAATTTTTTTTGAACCTCCTTGTGACCGTTGAATACAAAATTTCATTGCTTTACTACTTTGTTAACAACATTATTACATACTTTACTATACTTTGCAAGATTTTGGATTTGTGGCCCCAAGTGACTCTAAATCACCCTAATACACCTTGAATGATCATACTAGACCTTATTCAATCCAACCTAAGACTGTACTCATCAAAATTCCCTGAAATCCATGATTACATGTAATTTGCAATTTTGAGCAACTTCTGCATTTTTCAACATTGTTTCCCAAAGTGGCCCTTCCAAACACCTAAAAATACTAACTTAGACCCAAATACATTAAAAAGAATTAGTCTCCATGACCTTATTTAGCATAATAATCCAAAAACATGTAAAAGTCCTTAAAGCTTGCTAAAGATCAACCTCTTGTTTAACGGTGCCCCTGCACCATGCACCCCAACAGGGAACCTTTCCAAGTCCCTTGGAAAATGTGTGGTAGCTTGTCCTTCATTGTGTTTTGTATACCATTTGTCATCATAAAGGTCTTGATTAGAGGTAAACTCCTTCTGCTTCTCTTTATTTGTAGTTGTCTTGTCCATGTCCTTACTCATTCCAATCTGCACTTTGTTTGTCAGTATTGTGGAGTGTTCTATCTATTTCCTAGCACCAAAGTCTGGTCCTAAACCTCTTTTTAGACCTGTCCAACCACTTCCTTCAGTCATTAGTACCTTCCCTTGTTCTCAATGCTATGTCCTTTGTCCTTTAAGCATTATAACTGATCTTTTATCACTGTCAAACCCAACAAGTATAGTGGCAGTACCTTTATGCTCTGTCAAACCTGTTTATGACTCATTTACTGCCCTAACATCAATACAGTCCTTTTTATCTTTCTTTTTCATTCTATCAACCTCATAAACTATAGTTTCTCCACCACATATCTACTCCTTCATTGGTGTCACAACAATAAGACACATAACCAACCCTACAAGTACTCCATTATTGTCCTCTTGACATTTTAAAGGCTCTTCACCAACAGACTGCCTTATAATAGTCTGAGACACCTTATGATTTCTTTTCTTCTGCCATACAAGGGCTTGTTTCCTTCCATCCACCTGCAAACCACATTTTTCCTTCTTACCCACTGTCCAAACAATACTCTTACACCCTTCACCTACTTCATTGACATGAGTACCCTGCTCCAAACCAGCAACCATCTTCTTTTCACTCTCTTCAAGCCTTAAAGGCTCCTTACCAAAAAATACAACTTTATTTTTGCCTTTATCTCTTGCACTACCCTGTATTTAGGAGTTATTTTGAAACTCTTACCATCTTTCCTAATTGTATAGGTGTTTTCCCAATCATCATACATGGAATTTCTATCAAATTTCCATGGCCTACCCAAGAGCAAATGGTAATAGTCCATTGGCAATATATCACATAAGACCCTATCCTTGTACTCCCCAATCTAAAAATCTACATATGCTTGCTCATTCACCACCAAATTTTGACTATCATTTACCCAAGAGACCCTATATGGTGCTACATGAGGTATTTTCTCTAGTTTCAACTTATCTACCATCTCCGTACACATCATATTATCTTGAGAAATAGAATCAATTACAACTTGACACACCTTACCTTTGCTTTTGTATGTTGTTCTAAAGAGACTCCTTTGGCTCATATATTCTTCCTTTTTTCCTTGCAACAAGGTCCTTCTTGCCATACAAGTGCCTCTCCTACTTCTAGATCTGCAGGTCTACTTGATGAACTCACACTCTCTTCTTTATCTCCTTGCACATGTTGAACTCTTTTATCTCCTTTTCTTTCACTTCCACTTGTAGCAGTACTAAACTTGTCAGGACACTTAAAAGAAAGGTGACCAAACTCTCCACACTTATAGCACCGCCTTGCAAATTAATTTGAATCTCTTCCTCTATAATTTCCTCTTCCACCTCTCCATCCACCTCTAAACTCAGTTCCTTGTTCCTTACATTTTCCAACATCTTCTTGACCTTCTTTGGATTTGTTTTGTGTTGGAAAGGTACCTTTGTCCCTAGATGTACCTCCTCTACCTCTTAATTCCTTCTCTTGTCTCCTCTATTTTTTCTTCTACTCTCATGGCCATTTAAAAGCATTGCTCAACTGACTTAGGTTCCAAAATGTTGATCTCATCCTAGATGTTGTACCTTAAGCCATTCAAGTACCTAGCAACCATTTCATCTTCATATTCCTCATGTTTAGTCCTTATGCTTAACTTATAAAATTCTTCACTATATGTTTGTACATCCAAATCTTTTTGTCTAAGATTTTGTAATTTCTTAAGCAATTGAACATTGTAATCAACAAGAAGAAATTTACCTTTCATTTTAGCCTTCATCCTTTCCCACTAAGTGATTTTTCTCTTTCCTTGTCTCTCCCTCTCCTCCTGCACAAAATTCCACCATACCAAAGCATGTCCCTTCAATCTTGTTTTGGCTCTCTTCACCTGAAGTCCTTCATTAACATCTCCACTATCAAAGTAGTTTTCCATAGCCCCAATCCAATCCATGAGCTCTTCACTATCAAGTTTTCCTCCATACATAGGCACATCTATCTTACCAAGACCATCCTTCTTCACAACCTTCAAAAGCTTCGCCATTCTCAAATCATCTAAATCCAACTCCTCTTCTTCACTAGAAGTCTCTTCTTTAGGATCAATTTCATCTTCTTCTCCTTTGTGCTTTGCTTCCCATGCAACCATCTTATTCTACAAGGCCTCTAATTGTTTAGCCTATTCATCCATTTTTATTGCAACAACACTCCCCTTAGGAGGCATCCTCTCAATCATGTCTCTTCACCAACCTGCAAAACCAATCAATCAATAACACAAGATCTACTACATTGTTCTGATACCACTCTAATGTAGAGGGGTGGTGAACACACTCAAATAACCTCCAATCTGATCACAACTCAACAAATAAAACACTTATTCAAAGGATATCAACTTTTGGACATCAACTCACCCTCAAAACCCTTTAAGGGTTCCAAACACAAAAATTAGGTATAAATCTTCACAAGCACCTCAAGATAGAAAACCCTTTGAGTTTTTGACACCATTTACCAAGTATCTCACTATCTCAAAAGATAGCATATGTTTCCTTTGCAACATCTATGAGATTCAATTCAACACCCCCTGCCTGGGCTACTCAAATAGGCTTGATTTACAAAGTGAATACCCTCTAGAGTTTTTCAAATCCCTTGAAAATTTGGGGCAGCAAGACCAATGCCCAAAAAAAATCATATCCACCCTTACTTCTTGGATTCAAGTCTTTCTAAATGTTGTTCTAAGAAACCCTTCCTTTCCAAGCACAAAACAAGGGTTATAGTGGAAATCAATACTCCCAAGTCTATCTGACCCAACTAAGGCTTCCAACAGGCTTCATATACCTTGAACCAACTTCACATTTCTCAAGAAATTCCAAACGTATTTTCACAAACCACCCCTCAATACCCCTTCTTACACATGAAATTTAACTTGTTTTGGCCCCAAGGCATCATCATTCTCTTCTTCCACGCATTTACATGCTTCAAAAAAAATAAAGAATCATCATTTATTCTCTAGATAAGCCTTTCTATCGAGCCATAGGTCTAAACAGTAGGTGGAAGGCTTAGATCTTCATTTTATTCCCTTCAAGACCCTCTAACATAGAAAACAGGGCAGTGACTATGAAATGCTAATAACTTTAACAAACCTTTGAATTAGAACTTCAAATCAACTTCAAACAATAGAAAATACATACACAAATGTTCACAAAAGTTTTCAGACCATTATATTCCTATACAGACCCATACAAGTCTGTTAAAGTCAGGAAAAATAGTAATTTCTGAGAATTAGCAGTGCTTTTTCATTAATTTCCTTCTCCAAAATCATAGCTAACCCTTACAACAATGTAATGCACCTTTCTAAAGGTTCTTCCACCCAAAAACAATTAACAACTACCACCAACTATTTTTTGAACCTCCTTGTGATCGTTGAATACAAAATTACATTGCTTT
>VDFB02051646.1:0-11875 GCA_007258455.2 Sequoia sempervirens | reverse complement strand
AAAAGTGGAAATAGAAGAAAGAAAGCGAATTGAGGAATGTCGGAAAGTTGAAATACATAACAAAATTAATGATTGTACAAAGTGTGGTAACCTTAAGAGCTCATTTGGAAAAAGAAAAAGCACATGAAGAAACATTTAAGACAAGTTCTACAATGCTTAATGAGTTGATTACATCTCAGAAACCTGCTAAAGACAAAAGTGGTCTAGGACTTGAAGAAGGACAAAGCTCAAAAACTAAACCAATTTGCAAAAAAATGGACAACCAAAGGAAACCTGAAAGGAATGCTTAGCAAATCAAGGACTGGAGGACCAATATCAGAAGGATTCCCATCCGACAACCTAATGTGCAAAGGTACCCATATTTTAATGGCTTTTTTTTCTCATGCAATAAATTCAGTCATAGAGCAACCAAATGTAGAAGTAGGGTGAACCAGAATAGAATAAGTCAAAATGTTGGATTTTTTGCTGGACTATGCTATGTTTGCAACAAGTTTGGACATAGGGCTGCCAAATGTAGAAGTTAGATGATGATGAATAGGTTTAATACTGGTAGAATAATTTAGTCTTTTCAAGGCTACTATTACACATGCAATATCTTTGGACACAAGGTTAATCAGTGTAGGTCAAGGATGAATACAAACTCTCTTGATCAAGGATATGTTGTGTGCCACTCTTGCAACAAACTAGGACATATCTCAAAATTTTGTAGGAGAAAATTTGGGAAGAAACCAAATCTAGAATAGAAGAACAAGTCTATGAATAAAGTATATCCTGAAGAAGTGAGGAAAGAAATGGAAAGGATTTGGAGAAAGAAGGAAGAACCTAAGAATAAGGATAAACCAAATGATCCTATATTTGCATTTAGTGTAGATACCTCTTCTTAAAACTGAACCCAGTAATGGTTTCAAGGGGAGTAGCCACAAAACAATCTAACAAGTCCCTAATTTATGAGGTGTGATGCAATGACACAAGGACAAGTAATATGAATTTTTATTTTGATGAGTTTGAAGGAAATTCTAGCAAAAATCGAGCAAATTAGAAGAATTGGGGAACTCTTCTAGGTTTATAGTGTATTTTACAAGGTGGCTAACAAATTTTAAGTGGAAAAGTAATAAATGAAAAATTAGGGGAAAATGGTAAATAATAAAGCAAGCAGCTAGGTTGAAGAAAAGAACATTACGCAAATTGGGAGTAGTGCAAGCTAAAGCAAGAAAGAAGAGACTCAGAGTACCGTGCATTGAAACCCTAGTTCTCGACAAGCAAAAGGTATTCTTTGTTATTCAAATTCTATATTTTTCAAAATTGAAGGAACTCCTTGTTAATCTCATTTAAGTTTGTTTGGGTAAATACCACCACTCCTACTGTTGTGGAAATTTCTAAGAGGCACCAACCAAAGTTCAGAAGATGTTCATGGAAAGTATATGAAAAATATCCAATGGGTGTTTTCTTGCACATTTCAAGTAATGTGCTACCCACCAAAGATCCAAGAATATACATTTGTGGGAAGCTTGAAGAATTTGATCACCAAGTGCTGAAGGATTTGTGGGAAAATGAGTTAAGTGATGATTTACTATGAAAGGTAGAATATGAAAACCTATTTTGGATGAAGTTAAATGTTTGGAATTGGTTTCTGAACTTCTCTAGCAAGAGTGAGGAAATTTTTTTCAAGATGGCCCTCAGTAGGGTTCACAACAATCTTGTGTGGATAAATGAACTAGGGGTTATCAATAAGGAGGAAATTTGTGTAGCTACTAGTCTTTGTGACACTGGTACCATTCAAGTTCTAAAAGTAGTGAAAAATGATGAGGTCACAAGTTTAATTGGTGCTAAGTTTGAAGGAAGATCCCTAACCACAAATTATATCACAAACCCCACTATCAAGTATGTTGCCATCATGATTGGGAAAAAGGTCTACTTAACAAATAGAGTGAACTTTGTATCAACCATGGTAATTCACATAGCTTGTTAAATGGTGGTGAATGGAAAGGATTTTGATCTTTGTGAGCTATTGAAATTGCAACTTATGGAAAATATGAGTATGAAAAAGGGGAAGAGACATGTCTTTAAATTTGGCACTCTTGTCATTTTTTTGTTATTTTATTTTCTAAGGGAGTTACCTGGAAGAAAGAACATAATATGGGATAACACCAAGCCAGTTTCTCATTAGATTAGTAATTATCCATGTATTCTTATAGACTTCAGGGCATAGAGCAATGCCCTAACTGTATTCTTTGTAGTCTTTTAGAATGAAATGCAAGAGAGAGAAATGATTCCAAGAAGTTTGGTGAAAAAGTATGAAAAGGAGATAACATTTCTTGTTTCTATCGATGAATGCATCATTAAGGCAATAGAACCCAAAACTCATTGGATTGAACCTCTCAGATATGAGATTGGAGAGAAAATGGTAGAAAGGTACACTGAGATTCTGTTGGCTAGTCCTAAGCACCCCTCTCTACCTAGATTAGGTACATATGAGGAGAAATATATAGAAATTCATTTGGAAGCTTCAACACCTAAATAGAGAAATAAAATTGAAGCTTTGTTTCAAGGTCAAACAATCACTAAAGATGGCATTGTATAGTTGAAGGAGGGTCTTGATAAAAGGAAATCCAAGGAAGCTGAACAATCCTCCGAATCTAGAAAATTAGGAAGGCTATTGTTTGGTGCTACATCAACACTTATTTCCAACTTTACTACCCCCATTAGTGCTAATATTGAGAAAGGGAAAAGAAAATAATAAAATATCCCTACATCTATTGATGTTGCTACTCCTAGTGGTCCACGTACTAGGGCATCTAAGAAGGACATACCTATTACTACACCATCTACTACTTCAGGAAGGAGAAGAAGTGTGAAAGATAAATCCTACAAGAAAAGGAATTTGAGTGATGTTGTTGACGAATAAATTGAGCTTGGTTTAGAAGATGAGAATTAGCTAAAAAGAAAAAGAAGAGGTAGTATCTCTGGTACAGAAGCCAAACCAGTATTGTTGTCTCTATAGATAAAGAGTTAGAGGAAGAAAAGGATACTTACTGAATCCATGTGCATGAAAATAAGAATGAACAAGGCTGATCTGACCTTATGGAGAACATACTTGGTTCTCCTCCAGTAAGAAATCATCCTCCCTTGGTTCTTGAAACATTAGTGAACAATATGATTGATAATGATCTTATGTCAACTATTAGGATTACATGATGAGTTAATGAAGGAAAATAAATTGTCATAAATACTTTTGCTTCAATGCATATTTATCGTAACAAACATGGATGTAGACACTTAAAAATGACCTAGGCTTACAAGCTCTATTTTTACCACTTTCGTCCTAGCATAATTATGACATTTAATTATGTCCTTGGTCCACATTCGACTATTGATTAAATAGTTCATAATTATTTAATTAATTCATGTCATTTATTCTTCATGATTATTAAATAAATAAATTTTATTTATTTATTAAATATGTCATTAATTATCTAAGTCTTCCCCTAATTAAATAAATTTCTAAATTTATTTAATTACCCTTCTTTAGTCATTTCTTCCTGTTTATTAAATAAATAAGTTTTATTTATTTATTTAATATATCACTAATTGTCATAATTAAATCAATTGATTAATTTATTTAATTATTTAATCTTATCTGCTAAATTAAATAATTATCTTTAATTATTTAATTGTCGAAATTAATATTCATCTCATTTTAAATAAATAAAATTATTTAAAATGTCATCACATTCTTAACTGACAGTCCATTTTGGTAAATAATCTGAAAATTGATTATTTATTATTTCATAAAATCCATATTTTGAATTAATTTAATTCAAATTGGTAACTTTCCTCCAAAAATCAAGTAATAGGGCAGATTATTGATTTTTCAAATATAATATTTAGTTCAACTCTTATCTTCTTGATTTTCGAAAATCTATATTTTTGAAATAATTATCTCATTTATTCTCCACCATCGATTCGATTCTCTCAGATGACATCTCGACCGCTCACTTAAGGATTTTTCCCTAACCCTAATTAGGGATTATCAAATTTAATCTGGGCCTCTGATTTTAGGTCTCTGTCAAAAGTCAATCTCGTCCGTCCGTTCAAAATGGAATTTTCTATAAAATGCTATTTTGTTCTCATTTTTAGATTACGCACTAACATACTTAGATTTTTCACAAGAATTGCAACATTTATTCCACTTAATCTTGGCACATTTTAGGCATAGGCATTTCAATAATATTGTCATAGGCATAGGCATTTTAGAAGAAAATCCTTCAAAGCATGTGTAGGACTTCGTCAAAGATTGCTCGCACGTTCAATTTGAGGGCAACACAAATCAGCAAGTTAGAAGGTGTAATGGAGATCAGCCATGGAGAATGAAAACATTGGGTGAGATTGTTCTATTTTATGTGTTTTCGTTTATTGTTCCTTTGCACTTCATTATTTCTTTGGGTTTATGCTTTCAATTCATTTGATAAACTAAACTTAAAATTAACCCTTAGATACAGATACCATATAGTCAAAAGTTACTAAAAATGTGTGGAAAAAGTTAGTGATTAGAAAGAAGGAAACATTAAGTTTTGAAAACAAAATGAGAAGTGAAGCCACAAAATCTGTTAGTTCAACCCAGTCAGAAATGGAAGTTGCAATTTTTTTGAAAGAATGTTCTACATTGTTCAGAGTCAAGTGGAAGTCAAAATGTTAATGACTAAGAAGGAAGGTGACTATGTTGAAAAAGTAAGACATCAAACTCATGATGTGATTAGGAAATTAGCAGGAGCTATGTGATGATGTTGGTGTAATTAATTGTTAATTACACTTTAGGATAAGTTTACTTAGGTAATTATTTATTTCCTAGGATAATTATCATTTAATTCTTATCTTATCTTATTGAGCTATCTTTTTGCTCAAGATAAGATTAGGGTTGCTTTTTCCTACTTTATTGCATCTTTTCCTTTTTGAGGGATTTTGTATTATTTGTAAAACAATTCATTCAATAATCAATAATTCTAATTTTTGCTTGCACACATTGGCTCTAAGGGTTTACAGAACTTTTGTTGTTTTTTGTTCTGAATATCTTTGTATGTGATAGGTGATTGCTTGTAGGTGTTCTTGGGGACTATGAAGTTGGTTTTCCAGCTTCTACATGGTATTAGAGCTCCTGACCTGTCACTACCTGTTTGTGATTTGAAGATATTCTTTCACAGTGTCTTTTTCTGTGCAAGGGTTTCAAGTCAAATTAATTTTCTATGGATCTGGGGGTAGCCAAAATTTCAGACCTATTTGTTCAACAGACATTGCCATCGCTGATCGTGAAAGGCCCAAACCTCTCTAGAAACGCTTTCGCTTCACCGATGAAGTAAAAGTTGAAAAGGAAAAAATTAGTTTTGAGGTCTGTGATGGCCTCAGTTACTGTGATCCGTGCATTTTTTTGGAAAATGTGAAATAATCAAAAATTTTATTAAGTTTTTGTTAATTATATTCCAACCTACCACTGCACGCCACTAAACGGTTACCACATAGTTGACTTCCGGGTCGCCATCGCAACACCGCCAAGAAATTTCTCACCGATCACATCAGCTCCAAGCCGAGTCTTCGGCCTCCAAGGCCAAGGTTATTTAACTGAGCCACCCCAAATGGGCCGAAGCTTTTTAGCCCTTTTTCTCTTGTGGAGGTCACATCTCTGCGGATCAGAGCGGTCGAAGCAAATTTAAACGCTGGCTGGCCACATGCTAACCAAGAGCCGAGCCGGGGCTAATTTTGCACCCGCTTAGGCTAGGAAGCCCCTTTTTTCAAATTTTTCATTCACTTATAAATTTTGCAAATGGGAGTCATTTTTATTGAAAAACGTAATAGTTGTCGGAAACATTTGACAATGGATCTGATGGTGGAGGTTTGATTTCATTTTTTCATTTTGATGCCTTTTTTTCACCACAAAAGCCAAAAGTTCCCGCTTTCAATTCTCAGAGGTGTAATTGCGGCGTCTCCGCCCGCTGGAAACTAATAGGTGTTGGAAAGGTTCGCGCTCCACAGATATCAGACCTGTTTTTTCATATTTACCAGGTATGATATTTCTGTTTGATCTCAGCCTTTACCTTTTTCAGTTATTTTCTTGGGAAGTGTGCAATCAAGCTACTTTTTTGAGATCAGCGAGCATTATTTTTTTATTTGAGAGTATCAATTGCTATTTTTTCTGTCATGGATTTACATCACATTGCACCCATTACTCCATTCAACTATTTTGGTTGGAAAAAACAAATGGAGATTCACTTGAAACATAAAGGGTTGTATAGGGTAACCATGGGTACAAAAATTGAACCTACAGGTGCTACTGAAAAGAGAAAATGATTTAATAGGTGTGATGAAGCTTATGGTAAATTATGTCTGTCTCTTTCATCTAACCTCCTTTTCCACATTGAATCTTGCACTACACCTGTATATGTCTAAAAATGGTCATGATTAAGCTTGTTAATTAATTAAATATGATTTATTTAATTAATTCCTCTAATGTCATCTACATATAAATAAATTTAATTATTTATTTATATCGTTCATTTTCTAAATTCTTCTACCTCAATTAAATAAATAATTTTATTTAATTACTAACATTTCCACCTTTCGCTTAATCAAATTAAATAAATTTTCATAATTTATTTATATTTGATTATCATCTTATTCTAAAGTTTAAATATTTGGAATATTTAAATAATGGAATATTTTCTTCATCTCACCTTTTATCTTTCGCTTGATTAAATTAAATAAATTTTTATAATTTATTTATATTTAATTATCATTTGGTTCTAAAGTTTAAATATTTTTTGAATATTTGAATAATGGAATATTCTCCATCCCATAATCAAATTAAAATATTAAATATTTTATTTAATATTTCCTCACCCTAATTTCATTTTTAAACATAATTAAATATGAGTTATTTAATTATGTAGGTTGCCATTTTTATCTCCACTTCCAAATTAAATAAATATATTTAATTAATTTCTAACTCATGCTAACTCCCCCTTCCAAATTCACATCTCATCCTTCGAAATGGAAGTTTCCCTTCAAAACTCAATGACGAAAATTGAAAGAAAAGGGAAACCTTCCATTCTTCTCTTCCACTTTCGAAAATCTCCCACCGTCCGTTCGAACAAGCTTAATCCAGACCGTCGATCGATTCAGCCAATCAAATCTGTTCGAAAACTCTATAAATTCTAGCGCAAATCCAAGCCTTGGTTAATCATCCACATGTACACGCACACACTCACTTTTGCACACCTACGCATATCTACGTTCGCACACGCAATCAGCTTATGCATTCATATCAGTTTCAATATCACAACAATCTTCTCATCTTAGCATAGCTTTGCATTTAACATATTATGCATGTTTTAATCTCGTTCTTTAGCTATCATTTTGTTGAGCTTGATTTGCTGATCTGAGAGCTATCTAGAAAACAACAAAACACTGAAGTTAGAGGAAGATAAGATGATTTCGAGAAGCTGCTGTTACGGTTTGCATATTCTGTTTCATTTTCAACTTTTTGATTTAATGTCTTATTAATGTGTTTGGTTTTTATTTAAATTGATCCAATATTTCACACACACATATATGATAATTCCACCGTAAGTTCTAACCCAATTTAATTTAATACTTTGTATAAGTTTTGTTGACGCTTCCTCAAGATTCGAATCAACTTTCGTGAAAATTGACGCTTTAGGCACATTAAAATTTCCACGCATTGCCGTGGTTTTTTAACTTGTATTGCGTGATTTTGAGCTTATCAATGAATCGCTCCAAAGGCATATCGTGATTCATTTAGGTGCATTTAAGCCATTATATCACATATAGAATCTTTCTTTTGGCATACACAACAAATATTTTAAAGCATTTTAATCTTTCTTACGGTGCATATTGCATCTGTTTACGTGCATATTGCATTTGTTTACGGGCATATTGCATTTGTTTACACGCATATTGCGTCTGTTTACACGCATATTGCGTCTGTTTCTGCGCATATTGCATCTGTTTACATGCATATATCTTCTGGCGCATAGAGCTTCTGTTCAGGCACATATAGACTGTAACAAAAACACAAAATTCTGAGTCTGACGCCTTCCGCAGATAGAATTCTTTTTCTTTTCTTTTTTTGAATTTTAAAATGGAGCAATCCTAGGGTAGCCACATCTGAATAAAATGAAGCAATCTAGGATAGTCACCAAACAATGAATTTTTGCAGTTAAAATTGAACAATCTATTTTTGGTGAAGCAATATCTTCACCTAGATTAGATCATTGTGATTTGGAATTTAAAAAGAACATCTGCTTGCTTTGACTGTGGCAATAGGTCTATGCTCTCCCCTTAACTGGGTGATCAAAATACCAGACTTGCCTTTTTAATTTTCATGCAATTTTACTGCTTCAATTACATCCTTTAGAGAGCCTGCCGTAGTGGGAAAAAGTACTCACCCTACAGGAACAACTCAAGTGGGTTCAAGCCAAAGCCAGGCTATTCCGCCCCACTATAAAATTTAAAGAAAATCTGGGGAAACCCTCTTTTTCTGGTAGTGTGCAAGATAACCATCCCCAAAGCTTTTATTCTAAAGGTTGGGAGGTCTCCTGAGGGAGTTTATTATTGCCGCACCGAACGGAAAACCCTTACTTTGAACCTAGTGTAGTAGCCAGCCGAAGTCAATTTCCGAACATCCTAATAATCACAATGCAAGGGGAGGGAAGAATCTGCCCCCAAGATACTCACCATATAACCGCCAAGGACCGTTTTCTCAGGGGATCCGGTATCCACTGTGAACTCTAAGTACGCTACCGAAAGACAAAAACACGGGTGCCCCTTTGGGGGTGACACGGCTGTGTGAGTCAACGCAGTTCTAAGATGTGGGCTATTGATTACTAGAATGACCTACTTGAGCATTTAAGAGTGAGTCTGTCTAAAATTGTCTTTCATGTGCAAAACCCGTGAAAATATTTTATGAAAAACATTTTCTTGATCAAACACTTTATGTTAGTATAGGGCTTTAAGAACAACTGTTTTCAAAAATGTTTGTTGTGTCTTCCATTACATTAATTAAGATAAAGAGATCATCCAAAAAGAACATGAAGAATAACAACTGAAAGCCACTTAAGATTTTTTCATATCATTGGTTCAACAAAATTCCCAATAACATTCCCATGCTTAGAGATTGGAAGTCAACAAAGTTTCCCAAGAAATCATTGTCTAAAAGAATCAGAAAACCCAAGAAACCGTTAGGATACAAGAAAACACTGCAAAAGAGAAAATTCTTGTACAAAAGTCGACAAGTCTTGCTCCACTATCGAGGATTTCTTCACAGATATCAGGATTTTGTTAGAGGATTCACTGATGAATATGTTGTAGATCCCTTAGATTCTCGAGCTCATTATCAGAGATTAGCTCTATCACAACGGCATAATCATAACCAACCTCTTGAGTTTGACAACATACCCCAACCTTCTATAGAATATCCTTCACACCCCAGCCATATTCTTCAAAGATCTTGAGAGAATTTCTTTAAAAACAAAGATCAAAATCTTTTAGAGTGCAACTTTCAAAACAACTTTCTAATTTTTGGTTCAACTTCCCCAACAGGATTCTGAAATCCTTCATCATTTGGAACCCACAATCAATAATTTAGGAGCATCCTTGATCCTATCATAAGATCCTGCATCTTATCAGATCATCATCATCGCACTTGTCAGAAATCGTGATCTAAGTCTAGAGGAAATTTTCAAAAACATATGCCTATCTCCACAAGATCTCAACACAATAAACTGAAGGATACAATCCAAAAAGAAAGTCATATTCAAAACACTCAAGAAGAAGGAGAAAGCAGTAATCCCCTTTTCAGCATAAATCAAAATCCACTTTTTAACAAAAACATGGACAATAGAGAAGAAAATTCGTTCCACCAATACAAAGACATGAACAAAGCACAAATAGATAGTGATGAGGAACAATATGAGGAATGTCTTAGAGAGGCTGAGCAAGCTCCAAAATTCCATAAATCCATTGAAAAGATCTTGCAGCGAGATAAGGAAAAGTATTTTTGCTATCTAGCCGAACAAGGGGCTAAATTGCCTCACGACTTTGACACTGAAAACTTGAAAAATAAACCTGAAGAGACATCCCTTTCTGATCTTAGTGCTTTGACCCAACAAATCAAGGCACTTCAAGGACAAGTTAAAGAATTACAAGGGGGAACAACCACAAAGAAATACACTCTTGAGGACATTTGTCCTTATCCTTTCGATAGAAGTCTTAACATGATTCCTTTTCCCAAGCATTGTGAAATGCCAAAATTTGATCGCTATAATGGGAAAATAGATCCAATTGATCACGTTAGAGACTTCAGGAATATGACATTAGAGTTCCCTCACGAAGATACTTACTTGATGCGACTGTTTCCTAGGAGCCTTGGAGTACACTCTATGGAATGGTTATCTAAGATCACACCTCCCGTCAGGACATTTGAAGAATTGATCAACCTATTCATATCACAATATACCTACAACATACAACATCAGATCACCATGATAGATCTTTGCAAGGTTGCACAGAAACCTGGTGAATATTTCATTACATTTCTTCAGAGATGGAGAAGAATGTTTGCCAGATATCCACGTCCTATTCCTGAAAAGGAAAAGATGGTTACTTTTATCAACAGTTTAAATTCAGAAATGAGCTATCACTTGAACTTACATTGTCCTCCTTCTTTTGAGAAAATGATTGAAGATGCCATAACCATCGAAAATGCTTTGGTCAAAAGAGGAATAATCAAACATGACAAAGAAAATCCTAGCTCATCTAACCATCACAATAATCAGGACAAGTCCAAATTCTGGACTCGCAACAAAAATATGGTGAATGATGGTGTTGTTGATGCGAATCATGCCTCGACCAAACCATTTGTCCTCAGTACTCCAAACAATCGCAACAACAATGTCAACTCGATTGCAAATCACGAAAATAATCCTCCTCCTCTGAGGAACAATACAAATCAAAACTCTACTCCCCATCAAGGGACTTTCAACAACCAGGGTTACCGAGGAACCAATAACAATCAAAATTCCTTAGGGAACACCTCGAATTCAAATCCGCAAAGATTTTCATTCTTCTCGAATAGAAGAACTTTCACTTCATTGGGACAATCTTTAGAATCAACATTCAAAGAGTTGATGGCCAAAAATGTCATTACTTTGCCGCCTCAACGAAATTATGAACCCAGTGTAAAGCCTCCATCATGGAATGAGGCATACTATTGTGATTATCATCAGTGTAAAGGTCATCGCACAAACAACTGCCAAGCCTTGAAGAATGCCATTCAAGACTTAATTGACAATGAAATCATTACAGTAGAAGGAAATCAACAAACCAACGTAGACCACCAAGCATTTCGTAATCCATTACCCAATTATCAAAAGGGTGAGTCTTGTGAAAAAAATGTGAATTATATCAATGATGATCATATAATCAATCATCTCTACTCAGACGACGAGTGGGTAAATGTCATTAAAGTCAACAAAAAGGTGGAATATAGAGAAGTCAACGCAACAACAAGAGCGCAAGCTAAAGTTGTTTTAAAAGGCGCCTCTTCAAAAATCACTGAACCTCCACCTCAACATCAATATGATTTGGTCAACCAACTTCGGAAAACCCCTGCTCAAATTTCTATTCTGGAACTATTGAAGATTTCTCCAGCCCATAAGGAAATCCTTGAAAAATCCCTTGTTGAAACTAATGTATCCACTGACTTGGATGTGAATCAATTTCAAGCCATGGTAGGACACTTGTCCTCACCCACTTTCCTTTCATTCTCTGATAAAGATGACGTTTCCATAACTCATCCCCATAATTC
>VDFB02051645.1:0-22270 GCA_007258455.2 Sequoia sempervirens | reverse complement strand
ATCATTTGACAGGAATAGAGCATTTGACAAGAAGAAGGATCCACCTAATCCTAAGAGACGGAATGCACCACCATTTGACAAGGAAACATTGAATGATTTACGCAAGAAAAAGTTATGTTTTTGGTGCAAGGCACCTTATGATCAGAAACATGTATGCCCTCTTCATCCTAAGGCCAAAAGTAATCAGATGGAGTAGTTTTATGAGGGTGAAGAGCAATCTGATCTGTCAGACCAGCAAGCTGATTCAGAGCATTCAGATGATGAAAGGTCTGAAAATGATAGTGAAAATGAAGGAGGAAAGAAGTTACAGGAGGCACATTTGACTAGTCTTCAGAGAGATGGATCATTTAGGCTACGTGGGCTCCTAGCAGGTCAGAAAGTGATTACTCTACTTGACACTGGTGCCACTCATAACTTTATAGATGCACGTTTGGTAGAGAGACAAGGCATACAGACTAAGGAGTTTGAGGGTATTCGAGTCAAGGTGGCTGATGGGTACACCCTCAAATGTGATAGGAGAATAACAGATCTTCCGATGCGGCTTAACAACTATAAATTCAAAGTTGAATTCTACGTTGTGAATATGGGAGATACTGATGTGGTACTTGGGATGGCATGGCTTCACGATTTGGGTGAGTTCACACTCAATCTTCGGGACATGGAGATGAAGTTCAAGGTAAACGGAAAACCACATGTCACAAAAGCCATAAGGGGTAGTAATTTGAGAGTGGTGTCTTTTAGACGAATGTAGAGGCTCATTCGTCATGATATGGTGGATTGGGCTACAGAGTGTATGTTGTTACCAGCACAACAGGAGCAGCAGAAGGTTGAGTACCATCCTGACATTCAGGTACTGAGGACTAAACATTCTAAAGTGTTTAGTGATATTCCACCTGGCAGACCTCCAGACAGGGGCATCGAGTACATTATCGAGTTGGAGGAAGGCGCAAAGCCCATTATGATCACACCATACAGACATCCGAAAAGCCTCAAGGATGAGATAGAGAAAACAATCAGTGAGTTGTTGGCTATGGGACATATCAGACCTAGCAAATCACCTTTTGCTTCATCGGTTGTATTGGTGAAGAAAAAGGATGGGTCACTACGGATGTGTATAGATTACCGCCAACTTAATAAGAGAACAATTAAAAACATGTACCCTATACCCCGCATCAATGAGTTGATTGATGAGTTGCACGGTGCTATCTTCTTCATGAAGATTGACTTGAGATCCGGGTACCATCAGATTCGGATGAGGGAGCAGGACATAGAGAAAACCACTTTTAGGTGCCATTGTGGTCACTTCGAGTTCTTGGTTATGCCTTTCGGTCTAACCAATGCCCCTGCTACCTTTCAGGCTACAATGAACAGAGTTTTCAATTCTTAGCTGCGGAGATATGTGTTGGTCTTCTTCGATGACATTCTGGTGTACAGTAGGTCATGGGAGGAGCATTTAGCTCACTTAGATACAGTTCTGGGTATTTTGGCTAAGGAGTCCTTGTATGCCAACGAGTCCAAGTGTGAGCTAGGCATGGCTGAGTTGTTGTATCTTGGGCACACCATCAATGCCAAGGGAGTCAGTATGGACCCTGAGAAGGTTCGAGCTATAGTAGAGTGGCCAGTACCAAAGAACCTTACCCAGCTCAGAGGATTCATTGGGTTGTGTGCTTTTTACAGACGATTTGTTAGTGGGTTCTCACGACATGCCGCACCCCTTACTGACCTGACAAAGAAAGGGGCATTTGCTTGGTCACCACAGGCTCAGGAATGTTTTGACAGGTTCAAGGTGATTATTACTTCATGTCCAGTTCTAGCACTACCTGACTTTACAAAGTCTTTTGATTTGTATTGTGATGCCTCAGGAGAGGGCATTAGTGCCGTATTGATGCAGGAGAAACACCCTATTGCTTTTGAGAGTAGGAAGCTTAGGGGTCCTAAGAGATTTTATAGCATTTAAGACAAGGAGATGTTAGCCATTATGCACGCTTTGGCTAAGTTCAGGCAATATCTGGTGGGCAGTAAATTCAGTATGCATACAGACCACAATAGCCTGAAACACTTCCTTGGGCAACGAGACTTAAATGAAAGGCAACAGAAATGGGTCAGTAAATTGCAATCGTATGATTTTGATATCACCTTCATTAAGGGGAAGCAGAATGTTGTAGCTGACGCATTGTCTCGCAGACCTCAGTTGAATGCTATGGCACAAATCTCCGAGGATTGGAGGCACAGGATTATTGCAGAGTATGCTAAGAACCACTGGGCTTCTAGCATAGTTAATGGGACAGAACAGGATAGTAGATACACCATTGTGAATGACTTGATCATTTACAAGGGGCAGATTTTTCTGGTTCCAGATTCAGAGTTGAAGGATACAGTTCTAAAAGCCTTTCATGATCTTCCTATGGTAGGTCATCCCGGTTATTTCAAAACATATAAGTTGGTACGGGAACGGTTTACTTGGAAAGGGCTAAAGACTAATGTTCTTCAGTATGTGCGAGAGTGCGATGTTTGTCAGCAGAACAAACAGGAGCACACATATCCTGCTGGCTTGCTTCAGCCACTTCCAATACCTGATAGGAAGTGGGAATGTTTATCAATGGATTTTATCACGGGCTTGCCGAAAGCCCAAGGGAAAGATTGTATTTATGTGGTTGTTGATCGGCTGACAAAATATGCACACTTCTTTCCAATTACCACTACATTCACAACATCGTAGACTGCAGAGCTCTTCTTCAGAGAGGTATTCAGGTTACATGGTTTGCCTCAGACTATAGTCAGCGATAGAGACAGTCGGTTCATGAGCAACTTTTGGCAGGAGTTGTTCAGACTTTGTGGAACCGAACTGACACCTAGTACCAGCTACCATCCATAGACAGATGGGCAGACAAAGATCGTTAATAAGTGGGTGGAAGCGATGTCCTGTAATTATATAGCCGACGTGCCAGAGTTTGGGTGAGGTGGTGGATATACCCTCTGCGAGTATTGTTATAACTCTACTCACCACATGACTATACAGATGACGCCCTTTATGGCATTGTACGGGTATGAGGCACCCAACCTTTTGGATTTGGTGTTGAGTGATAGCAGAAAGTGCCCAACACAGTGATATGCTGCGGTGGATCGGCAGATATGAGGCCCTCGACATTTAGCGGCAATAATCAGCGTAAGCAAAAGAGTTGATCGTTGAGCGCCTCTTTGCAATGGTGACATGGTGTAACTCATGTTACCTTTGTCATTCACTCTCATGCAAGAGTGGTGCGTAGAAGTTGAAACCCTCGCTACTATGGTCTACTTCAGTCATCGGACGAAAGGGCGGTTGTATGAGTTGGACTGCATCGGCGATAGCAAGGTTCACAACGCAGTTTCACGCTTTCACCGGCAAAGGCATTGCTAGCACGCGACTTCCTACCACCCCGGATTTACGCATACAGTGCTCCAGGCCATCCCCCATGCCAGCAATTCTGCGCGTCAATGGTATACGAATTGCAGACTCTGCCGCTGGAGAATGCTACGGTTGGCATTCTACATCTGTAGCCGACGTTTTGAGAATGTTACCGTGGTGGTGACCGTAAATGTCCCTTCCCGGTATTCGTGGGTTAGCCTATCTCGCACCCCCAGGACCCACGCATGCTTGTGAGTGGGTTTCTGGCGCTACCTCGCGCTTGGGACTTTTCTCTTCATCAATTGTTTCAAGTTTGCCCGGTGACACCTCACTATTTATAAGTCGCTATCGTGGGTTGCTGTGGCACTGCTCCGCCTTGGTCAACCCGGGCCAATCTGGCTTGACAAGCTTAAGGGAGCAGATAGTGAATATCAAAGCATTTAATGATATTGGGAGAAATATTAAAGTTGTGACTTTATAATATAAAGTCAATTAATTAAATATTAAAATATCAATGGAATAATATAAAGTATTTAATACTTTATATTAAAAGGGCGATTATTGATGATTTATTTATTCATTAATCTTTTAAAAAAAGGCACGCCATATTATTAATAATTTCTCCGAAGTTCAAAGGGCGAATTTTATAATATATTAAATGCTTCTTAAGTTGCTTTTTTGGGTCGAACTTTTGAAGAGAGCTTATATTTCACCTCAAGGCAAATCGAACTTCATTGTGAATTATTCTAATTTGTCTTATTTTCTCTCTGAGAACATTGGGGTTTGTGAAACAAGGGGTTTCTGCAAATCATTGGATTTTGGAGAACGTTCCCTCTTCAGAATCAGACATACTGAGACTATGCAATACCAATTGAAGCTTGTCCATCAGGGTGACTTTATTTAGAAGTCATATTTGTGCATACACTGAAAGAATTCATTCAGGGTTTGAAATCGATTCATCAGAAGCAGAATACATTGGTGGGGATTCATTTTGGTTGCTATTGGCTCTTATTCTTCCCAGCCGTACATTTATTTATTGCTGCTAAAGGCCGTACTGTACCATCATATAGGCGTGTGAAAGAAAGAAGAGAAACGCCTTCTCTTTTTTGTTCCAATTCCTTCCAGCTTGGTCGCCTTGCTTCCCAGAGGTGTTTGGCGTCTACTTGGCTAAGGAGATAGAAGTATGTTTTGTTATTCTTATGATCTCTCAGCTGTGCGCCTTGCTGCAAATAAAATCAGGTTTTTCAATAAGTTTCCAGCTGCCTTTTTCATTGCATGTATTGCCTTTTATATTGTAATAGTTGGATTGAATTAAGGAAGGCCTTCTCAATACAAAAATCATAGATTCATTGTTGTTCTAGCATTTTATAAATTTATTGCATTTTTATTTCAAAATCGCACCATCTCTCTTATTTGCAAAAAAACCACAAAAAAAATCAAAAACAACAAAACACAAACAAAACATTGCATTCGCCATCAGCAATAGGGTTTGAGAGACACCTAGTTTCTTACAAAAGCCCTGGAGATTTATTTGTTCTTGTACCCATTTAAATTGAGAACCTTCGTTAAGTGTGAGATTTCTTGGTCAATATGATCTTCATCACAAACCTAGAAGATTCTCCTAGCAAGAGTTTTATGGACATTTTCCTTTTGGAAGAGGATGGCGATGGGATGGAGCATGAAGCTAGAGGTCAATGTCAGTGACTTTTCTATACATCTAATGGGCTACAGAATCATGAAGTTTCTTAAGGAGGAGAATGTCTGGGAGAGGAAGTTGTTTGTTTAGTTCAAACTCCCTGGTAAACTCAATACCAACCACAACGTTGTTTAAATGGGAGGAAAACACTTCAAGATTGCCAAGGCCATGTTAACAGCAGATATTTGTGTCATCAACATAACATTTCCACCATCTTGACTTCAAAGGAAAGGTATTGAGGGTTTTTTCTCAAGATGCTCTGTGAAGCTACGAGGGATAGAGGGGGCTCCATAGCCACTCCATCTGATTGCTCTCGTCCAGATTATGAATCATGATCCAAAACTTTGACAAAATAAAATACACAGTTTTTTTTCAGAAGCTATTCATTTCAATTACCAATTATCAGCTTTGTTTTGTATTTAATTTTGTATATTTTGTGCAAATTATGGCTATTTTTGTCATGTCCCCATCCCCGATTGAGACCTATCTCAATCTCGGAGGGAAAACAGTGTTTTTTAACACTCATCTGCATTTAATTAATATTTTAAAAAATATTAAATAATAATAATACTTATAATATTAAATAAAAATAATAATATATAAATTTAAATTATTAATAAATTTTAAAATCTAGCACGGCCGACCCAATTGGGAAGGCGCTGGGGAAGCATATATCTATGTTTGATTATGTTGATGATCATCATCGATGGATAGAGGATTTGACTCGAGGGATTGTTGAAGACAGAAACCTTCGCAACCCAAGCACTCGATGAGACGAAACCCTCTCTGGTGTTGTCGACTCCTCCACCCAGCGTTCTGTTCTCCATCCTAATCCATAACATTTGCATCTACAGGCCCGCGATTTGTGTCTGGTGAGCAGCAGCAGACGGAATCAACTTGAGATCCAGAGCGGAGCCCTCCTGGCTCGCATCTGGCTAGCTCGGAATACGGGCACTTCTTGAACACGAGCACTTCCATACTCTTCGGGTCTGAGGCCTCCCAGGATCTTCACGAGTTCGCTGGGTGCTATTGAAGGGAGTGCCAGCCACTTCAGACATCGCCTACATCCCTGTGCGACCCACGCGACAATTTCAGTTGTCACACATACACAGGAACGATACCATCTGTGAAGGAGACAAGCGTGATTATCTGCATATCACACAGGCTGTAAGCTGGTCAGTTCCCTCATATTCATATCTGCATTTTACTTCATGGGAATTTACCAGTTTCTACATTCATTATTAACAACGGACGGATGCCCTGTTGTATCTTCTGGCTGTTGTAATCAAAGCCAGTCTATTCTATTATGTCGATTGTTATCTGTCAAATCCCTTGCAAGTTAATTCTGAGATCAGTGTTGTAGTAAAATTCTGAGTGCATTTCAGTGGGACAGGATTGTTATACCTGGGCTGCAAACATAATCAGTATATTCCCTGTTATAGTTACGACGCATGCTCAGTATATTCAGGTGTAAGTGTGATTTATATCCAGCTCTTCAGTGCAAATTATATTTCGACTGTTGCTATAATTTTATCAGATCTGAGTGATGTTCCTTTAATATCAATATCTGTGTTTTTCGTATGAAGTAAGGGATTCGCATCTTACAATTTTTTATTATACTTCTTTTACAGCCTTACCAAGCCAACCAAGTCCAAGTAAAACAAAATCGGTAATCCCCTGTACCTGAACCAGCAACTTACGCTCCAACAGATGCACCAAAGACTATAGACTTGCAATCATGCTCCACAGGATTATGTTAAAAAATTGTAGGGAAAGAGTCCCTTTTATGGATTTTCATGAGGATAGCTATGCCTGCAACAATAATACAGATCATTAGATCTTACAAACTTGAAATTTGACCGTTGTATCTTGCACTTAAACTTTTAAATAATCCCCGTGTGCATGACACACGTGAATTGATTCAAGGATCTATAGGGGTAAACCCCACAGAACATCATCTTTCAACAGCCTCTGTTTTTCTTTACTTAAGGGTCAAGGTCTTAACTACTGTGTCTTGACAATCTGTTGCTATCCCTAATAAAAGGAAAAAATCATAATCTTCCTTTTCCCATGGGCTGTATGATTTTGGGTGACTGATTAATCCTTCTGTAGTTTTGAATTTATCATGCACTTGTGAACTTTAGAAAGCAGCATATTTTCAGATTTTTCTTTTGATAGTTCTTTGATTTTCTTTCTTCTGTTATTTACTTGCAGTACTTAATCAATATCTTAGTCTAAAATCTTGGATAGAATACATCAAGTCAAGAAAAGCAGCCAGTTATCTAAAAACTAAAAAGATGCATCGTATCACATGGTCGGTCTTTTTCTACAAAGATGACACACCAACCTTCCTCTATCTTGTACCGACTCAATAATATAACCTGACAAACAGCAATAACTTTTCCCTTTCAGAAAGCACGTCTACAATCCTGATAATACAAACTCAAACCAATCAGCCTTTCATGGGCTTACATATTCAGAATCTGGTTTTAAAGCATGATTTCAAATGATACTAATAGCTGAGTTGATCTCACAAGAAATTTCAAATTCATAAATACCAATAATTATCCTCTAGATTATATGTCTAAAGATTTCATTCATAGAAAAAAAGTTAAAACCTACCATAGTATCATAGAATTCTTGAACCTCAGGCCGAATTGAATCCAAATCTCCCTTTATTGCATCTGGTTTATACCTGATAACAAAGATGTCTTAATCTTTAGATCACAGAAGCAACTTTTAGCAAAAACTTCTGAGACTCACTCATTAACACAGAAAGGAATTTGTTTTAAAAAGGCCTTAGTCCATTTTTATGTGGCTCCTAGATTTTTGAGTAGATATTGTATTTTTAACCTCAAAAGAAGACAAGAAAATCCATTGAACTCACACATATATATTGCAGTGATGGTGCTAAAGGGTGCAGCTAACGAGGAGAAATTCACATACTAAAAAAAATATGCATCAAATAGGTTACAGAAATTTGATCACTTTGGTGATAATCAGAAACAGATGCCAATAACTTAGATGTAAATGCCATGCCTTGAACTTCATGGTACTGTGGTCCTGAGATATTACACAAAGTTTTATCCATGTGCTAATTTCCAAGGTTTCTACTTTCAGCTTTCATTCCCCACAAAGAAAAATTCTTGAGAATATGAAGATCCTAGAAATAGTTAAAGCGATACATTTAGATATAAATTCCACTCCCTGAGCTTCACAGTAATGTATTACTGAGCTCATCGTAATGTTGGATATAGCCTTCCATGCCCAATTTGGGATGCCAAAATAGCATACTTTTTGAACGAAAGAATTTTTTGGCTATAATTTCTTTCAAAAATTATCATCTGTCAAAGCTTGAAGACTTCAAATTTGTTATCAATTAAAGAGGTATTAGCTAATCTCTTAGTACCATACAAATGCAAAGAAACTTTTTCTTGGCACCAAAATGATTCTTTATTATGTTTGCAATAGCAGGATCAATGGATGGTAAGGAAAACTAAAATGACATAAAAGGCAAGGAAATAGAACAATAAAAGAGCCAAAAACCTGAAGCATATCACAATGATGCATTCAAACATTCTGGTTTCCAGTTTTTACAAGATGCAAAAAAAAACATAAACATTATTTAAATATGGGTCAATGAGTTTGACTCAAAGACTATGCAATCGAGTCCTGATATAAATATCATAATTTGACTCACTGCGGAAAATACCTCATACTTATTGCCAAAGATTGTCATCATCGGAATTAAAACTTGTTGGAAACAAACCACATTCTGGGCTAAATAGGGTCAATTTACCCTTGGTTTGAGTCCTAGCTGGTCCATAGAAAATTCTACAAAACTGAGATGAAAATCACACTTTTGTAAACAATTACAGTAAAAGATAATTAGAGACTTCTAACATCCAGAGTCCTCTTAAAGCTCTTCTTCATTGATTGAAAGATCTTGAGAAAGAAGCTCTCCAATGTTCACTCCCCTTGCTATCAGTTGAAAGAAGTCATCAACCAAAAAAATGGTAAATAGGCCTAGTTTCTTGAGCCCCTGACATCAGTTCTAGGGTTCGCAAATGATCTCCTCTCCCTTTGGATGGAGTGTTCTCCAACCTACATATCACTTAAATTCCTCAATCAATTGAATGAATAAATGCCGTTTAGTTCCTTTCCCTAGTCAAGGGAAGTTTTTGACCTGCTAAGTGCATTAAAATTGCTAGGAAAAATGTCTGGATAAAATGTTAAAACTGTGTCGAAATGTCTAAAAAGCTTCAATGCTTCAGATCACGCTTCATGAATCGTACTAAAAATTGATGAAAAGTAATCTGTCCAGCAATTCTTGGAATCACAGGATCAATTCACACGGCATCAAATGTTCTTCAGGTAAATTTGGCAAAGATATCAATATTAGGGCAAGTTTACATGTAACATGAGACCTCGACCAACAGCAAAAGCAGTTCCCCCATGCCCACTCCTCTCCCTAGGCTATAAGAATCCTTGGTCAAACAAAAGGTCCAAAGGCTTAGTGCCAGTTTTGGGTACGCTGGCACTCACTCCTCTCCTATCAATCAAAGGAAATCCTCGATCAAATAAACTGTTTACTGGCACTCATTCCTCTCCCAGTGAATCAAAGGAAATCCTCAACCAAATAAACTCTGTTCGCTGCCACTCACTCCTCTTCCTATCAATCAAAGGAAATCCTCAAATAAACATACTGTCTTTAGGATTAGTGCCTAGTGGCCATAACGTCAGTATCAAGGTTCTCTAATGCGCTCAAAGCAAACTTTCGACCAAATAAACACTCTATCGGCTTAATCCCCGGGCCCCTTATTCTAGCTGAAGAGCTTGCTGACGCTCAGTCCTCTCCTGTTAATCAAAGAAAATCCTCGACCAAATAAGTGGTTTATTGGCTCAGTTTCTAAAGGGCGAGGAGGGATTTACCAAACCTTACACAACTCCTTTAAATCTCCTGAACCAATTGAGCTTCTAAATCAATTCAATGCAAAAATGCCCTAAAGCTCCGCTCCTTGCCGCATAAAACAAGTCATGATCCTCTCACTCCATTCCACAAAACACATCTAGATAAAAAGCGGCATGGAAAGGTTTAAAATCATTAACGTTCCAGATCACACTTCGAATTTAGTCATTTTGGTCATAAAATACAATTAACTTTTTTAAGAATGCATTACTTGATAGAGGAAATTTTGGGCGAACTGCTAAAATTTCTATATATATATATATATAATATTTTTTCAAAAATAAAATAGGCATTAGTATTTGAAGGATAACTTCAAATAGATAACCGTCACGAAAACTACGCTCGACTGGCAGTGCTGACCGTCAAATTTAGGCAGTTGTACTAATAATTGACAAAGTAAATGCATGCAAGCAGTTCTAGAGGTCTCAGGTTCAATTCACACAGTCTCAAATTCTCCTCAATTACATTTTGCAAAGGCATTCAATACCAGGGCAAATGCTTAGAAAAAAACGTACCTCTGACGAACCAGTGCGGGATCTTCCTGCGGAAAGAATTTGGGCATTTCATCGTACAGGCGATTGGCTCCTCCATCGGCACATAACCGTAGCAGCGCTGCATCACAAAATTTCTTTCTTTCCTAATCTCAAAAATATAAAAAGAAAAACCTCGAATTCACCAGAAATTTATTTTCCCCTCACCCTCGAAAAAAAAGAAACAAACAAACTATTTCTGCATGGAATTTGTACCTCGTTCCCAGAGAGCTGGAGTGAAGGCAGGAAGCTGATAATTCAGCACAATCAGCGCATAAGACCGCCGACCATTGCTACATGTAACTGCAGGCTTTAGAAAGTCGGCGCTGTGTTCCATTACTTCCATTTCTGCTGCGGTGGGTGAAATTTCATTCCGCTCTGATTTAATCAGCGTGGGCATTATTTCAACACTTTTTTCTGGCTATTCAAATGGCAATTAAATCGCCGCCACTCATTCTTGGACTGCGCAGCTTTAAGTCGTTACCCTCATTTAAAATGCCCGATTACGTGTTTGACTGTATAGACGTGCTTTCTGTACGTGGAAATTGGAATAACGACAGGATTTGGAACTTTGTCAACCTTTCCATTATAAGATTTTGAAAACCAAATTTTTGATATTCTATGTTTTTTTTATAATAAATAATAAAAATTGAAGAATATGTTCCTCAATTTTGTCAATGCCAATGTTAATGCTTTTTCAATATCCCACTCTCCACTCAACATTGTGGAATGTTTTGTAGGGGTAAATTAAATTATTATTATTTACATTTTGAAAAGAATAATAAATAATTTAGTTGGAATGAGCCTTCTACATATTATGATAGTTTTTTTGTTTTTAATTGTATATATTTTTAAATTAATCTCTCAAATACATAATTTATTCTCTTTTCTAACTTATAATGATGCAAATGATCTAGTGATATCTCTAGTAGTGATAATTTGATACCTTGAATTGATATATAGTCTAGAAAAAGACCTACTTCGTTATGAAGAGAGACTATATGTATAGTGTTTAAGTTCAGTACCGAAATCTTAAGCAATATTAAATAGAAGAATGGTATTCTTTTATTTTATATAAAATGGAAATCTTAAGTAATATTAATAGAAGAATGGCATTCTTTTGTTTTATATAAAACAAAAATCTTAGGTAATATTAAATAGAATAATTTTTAAAAATTACATGGAAAAATGTTCTTTTATTTTTTGTCAAAATTAAGAATATGTTCAAAATGTTGAATGAGATTCATGAGGTTATTGGTGTGTTTGTTTTGTTGTGAAATCTTTCTTTATTTAGTAAAGGTTGGATTTTTACTTTAGGCTATATATGGATTAAATGGTTAGAACCTAAAAAGTCATGTTTAGGTGGTTCTTGATTCTAAATGATTATTGTTGGTATTGTTTTTATGATTGATGGAGATTATTTTTGTTTTTGTTTTATATGGAGTTTGTTTATACGTTTGTCCTATCTATAATTGTGATGAGTCCATTGTTCATTTGTTTTATAAAATTTGCTAGTAAAATTTAGTTTATGTTTATGAGAAACATGATGGGGTGGGATAACAAAAATGGTATTGTGTGGTATGAAATCCTCCTCGATTTTGTAAAATAATTTGGTAAAGAGCTTAATAAATAGAATTAATCTAATGAAATCTTGTGATACTTTTGGAGAGCAAAGAATAACAAATTGTTTTAAAATGAGAATATTCCTTAAGACTCTTAGAACAAATTCACCTTCTCTTCCATTGTTTTATAGGTTACTCTTTAAAAAAAAATTAAAAGTAAAATTTCTTAGTTAGTGGATAGTGGTATAGTAATTGTGAAGTAGGGGATTCGCTACTCCTGTGTCTCTAGGACAAAGAAGAGTCGGCAAGGAACGAATTGCCCTCGGTCACCTCAAGACTAACCCAAAAGAATCAAGATGAAAGAGATTGCAAAAATGTGTTACAACCAATTTTTTTGGAATGGTAACGGACAAACAACTTTAAGAATTGAAAGAGCAGATTACAGAGATTTCTGAAACAAGAGGAGAAGTTCTCGGCCAAAGGATGTTTGCGCATGAGTGGAACGACAACACAGCGCGTTGTCGTCTCAAGGACGCGTTGGTGTCTCGTACAAACAGAGAATTAAAATCTTGTACAAAACTCAAAGAATCTGCTAACTATGCCCGATCTGAGGTCTATTTAATCTACTAACTTGATAGAAAGCAAGAATGTGAGTAAATGATAAGCAAAATATCCATAATTTGAGCGTACTCAAAGCCTCTGTTGGCGCACAGCGCTTCCTGGCCAGAATGGCAATCCCGCTGGCCATACGGCATGGCGTTATCTGGCAATGGTTTGCGCCTTGAAATGGCCTTATCCACCAAACCCCTGCTTTTTGTGTTCTAATCTCCATGGATTCCACTCGAGGCAGATAGAGAGAATAAAAGACACAAACTAAAGTAGACACAAGAGTGATAAAAGAAAGCTTCATGATGGGGGAGAACCTGTATCATGAAGTAGACACCATAGTGATAAAGGCAAACCCCGCAATGGGGGAGAACTTGTATCATGAAATATAGACATAATAGATTATGCTAGCAAATTAAGAAGAGAGCAAGAGAGTGTTACTAACAGTCTATGCCTCCCTCTTGGCTTGATAGACATGACGTTGAGCACTTGCAAGAGAGCTTTGGTTGTTGGTGAGAATTCAATCTGAAAGAGCTTCACCATAGAGATGTGATGTAGAAGAGAAGAACGTGAATAGAGCAAGTTAGAGTGACTTAAAATGAGAAAAGTTGCAAATGAGAGTGAAAATTAGAGTTTTGTGTAGCTGCATGGGTGGGAAGATTTGTACATTCAGAATGTTGTCACAATAACACATATTTGAACTCATAAATTATGGAGACGCTTGCGCGCCGCACAGACATTTGTGTGCACATAGGTATCCAACTCATAATTTTATAAGAAATGAGGTGTCAAACTGTTGCCGCTTCATCATTGGTCCTTATGGAGTTGAAATCATGAAATACCAACTCATAAGGTTCTTATCATAAATACAACTAGGCACCATAAATGTGGGGGGCGAGCAAGTGCGCAAATGTGAAATTGCCACAAGGTGCAATTTTATGACATTACATTTTTCCCCCACTTTAGTGAGCTAATTTTTTAGAAAAATCAACTACACTAAAGTAGAAAAGAGAACATTAATACAAGCCTGAAATTTTGCAAATTTTATAGATTTGCATGCCAAAAAAGGATACTGTAGAGGTCGCAAAGGTTGAGCAGGCGGATAGTGACAATGCCCATAGCGGTCGAGCTCAGCAAGAAACTATAGCATCAGACATGAAGTTCCATTCTACAAAACTCAAATTCAAGTCGGCCTAGAAATTGAAAGAAGCTACCAAGGCGAGAAGAATGCTCAAGAAAAATTTAGTGATTTGGGAGAAAACTATGATGAAGTGGTGAGTATATGCCCCCTACTATTTTTCCCCCAATTAGGTGGGGTGAAAATAGGAAGAATGGAAAGACCACGTTCACCAGGAAAAATGGGCCCAAAAGGGTCTTTATATACCCGAGAGGGCCCACAAAAGGGGTCATTTGCACTATTCACCGCAAGAAATTTGTTGACTTTTGTGAGAGAAATTTCAAGAAAATGTCTTGTAGACAAGATTTTGAGGAGTCGAGGATTGAGCAGTTGTGCCCAAGCGATAGCCCAAGGAGACGAGGTTGATGAGGTAAGTTCATTTCAACCTCCTGGGTATATTTTTAGGGACTTTTTAAGATTTTTTTATTTTATCGCAACACGTGTCTGACTAATGTGAAGGATTTTGATCGACATGTTGTTGTCCTAACAATGCATTAGTGCCTGCCATGTGTGCTATCGACTAGGCAACATTCATGGTGGATGACACCGAACACTAATGCGTCGCGTAGATGTTTGCATAGCACGCCTCTATCCTAGAGGTCGCTTAGAAAAATTTTGATGTAGAAGTTAAAACATTTTGATGTATATGGATTTGACCTAGACTTGGTTTTCGTTTTGCAGGACTATCCTGAGATGAGTGGAGGTGGGTGCATTCTCAGGATGTTACATGACCAAGTTGATGTTATGCATCCTGACGACTAGGAGCATTTTGGGCAGGTAGGACTATGGTTGGTCTACATCCTACTCGAGATGCTCTACCATGATCAAATGTTGATAGCACTCATGGAGCATTAAGACCTCACATCCTACACACTACTGCAGGTGTGGTATTTTGCACATATCACTTGCACCTGACCAGGCAAATATCCTTAGGGGACAACCCCTGGCACACTGATGGCCCACATGTACCAATTGGTACGCAAGTGGAGATATAGAGACCTACAGTTTAGGTGGCTTCAATTTGACTCATTACGGTCCTACGACATGAGGTGGCAACCGTATATAGCTATGTGGTGGCACTCCAACAAGCAATAGTTGCACCACATGCAACGTGATTGTTTCCTAGTGAGGTAGATAGATTATGTTATTATGTCATATTATTGGCACAAGGTCGCTCGAGAGTTTGAGATTTTGCAGACCATACCCCCGACCCCTCCTACATACGTGCAAGCATCTAGGAGTGCAATTAGACTAGATGATCATCGTCATCCGACCATAGAAGATGTTGTTGTTAGCATCAACAGGGCGAACAATGACAACCGGCCCATGATGCTACGTGTTGATGTTGTAGGGGTAGTGTGTGGCTTTTGGACCTAGTGGACCACTCATGGTCCTACCCTGATTTTCCCAATAGATGCATGTAGAGGGGATGTTGGTGTACAGGGGCAGTAGGAGGAGAAGGAGGAGAGGACAAAGGTGGCGACAGTGACGATGAGTAAGGAGAGACAGTGGGAAAAACCGTTGAGAGGCCGAGGCAGCAGAGGCTTTCATCTCCTCCAACTATCATCTCGATCTCAACAACACCACCCATAGCAAGTATCCCTATAGTAGCAACAATAGCAATGGTGACAAGAGTCGGTCCCAACTGGGTTCCTCCCCCAGATCCACACTGGCATGCTGAGGACCCAAGTACTCAAGAGAGTAATTTATGTTATTTCCTTTTAGTGTTTCAACTTCATTCATGTACATATATATCCTCATGTTTTTATATATCATTGATTACTAATAGCATCTACTACTCTATGGTTGCAATAGACACATAGGAGTGGATTGCATTTATTAGGCGATGTGTCTTTGAGGTGGCCCCAGTTGTGCCAATTCAGGGGAGCATCTTAGACGCCTACAGGCCTGCATCAGCGGGGTGACACGCCCGTCTCTTTGATCTTGTAGCATGTCTACGGATCACTTATGAGGAGGAACGAGTCAAGGTTGTGTAGAGGACTGCAGTCATCACCGTTGTGATTAGACAACAAGATCAGAAGGTAGTGGAGCTCTGCACAACCCTCACCGAGAGAGACCAGGTGAGGACGCGAGCTAAGAGTGTTGAGAGGGCACGTGATGCTCTATAGAGCTGACTTGATGACCTCGGTGGGCAAGTGATAGATGTGAGATTAGTTATGGATCTCCAGTTGCAGCAGCTTTAGGAGGAGTTGTGATAGTCTTATGAATGGGAGGTGCAAGTATAGATGGAGGTTGCAGAGCTGCGAAGCAAGATCCATGGACTACGACCGAGTTTATCAGTCTTGTGGTCACATCGATCATCCTCCATCACATCTGTCCAGCCCAGACCTTGATCATCACCAAGAATAGAGGACTCGAAGAGCCATGTACCCAAGGGCTAGAAGCCCATTTTTTACATGTGCCATTTTTGTACTGATGATATTACATTGTACAACATTGATTTTGATGTATAGACATTATATAGATATACAGTTACAACATTTTTTATAGTGGTACAATACATGTACATGTTACACATTTTATATATATATATACATATACATGTTATTTTGGATTTGACATCATGGTGTTCATTCTATGTGCATGCTTTTACTTTCATGTATGATTATGTGATGGATGTTATACTTATGGATGTATGTTTAGATTTGATACTATCATGATCTAATAAACACACATAGATGTATGTTTATTAAATACAATGATGGTCTAATTGCCTAACTAAAAGATTTAATCAAATGTAATATATAGACACATAGCATAATAAAGCATATGGACATATAATTCCTAATTAAAGAAATTAATTATATGCACACGTTCACATCATAACATAAACTATGAAAATAATGTGTTGATGAAGGAATGTCATTTAGCATAATGAACTACAATCCACGAGGGACAAGTGTTACACACATGACACATAGACATTGCGTAGTATCAACGAAGATGCATTGCATTGGCAGGCTCTTTTAGAGGTGTCCCATCCATAGATGACAATCCATAAGCACCAAAACCATACACAAAGATGATAATGTAAGGGCCTAACCAGTTAGGGCTAAACTTCCCCTTTTGATCAAGTGGCGCATTTACATTTTTGTGATTTTCATAGAGAACTAGATCACCTACCTTGAAAGTACTAGAAAGAACACTTTGGTTATAATGTTTAGAAAGTGATCGTTGATAAGCTTGAAGGTGGTTGAGGGCCTACAATCAACGCTCATCAAGCAACTCAAGATGATGCAAACGATTAGCATAGTAAGCATCATCATCATCAATTAACCCTTTAAGAGAAACTCACAGAGATGAAATTTCCAACTCTAAAGGCAAGATAGCCTCAACACCATACACGAGGTTATACAACGCCGTGCCAATCATCGTAAAAACACTCATGCGATAGGCCCATAAGGTGTATGTTAACTGAGTATGCTAATCTTTACCATGTTTGTTTACTGTTTTCCAGAAAATGAGCTCAAGAGTTTTGTTAGATGTTTTGCATTGGCCATTATATTGAGGATAGTATGGTGTAGAAAATCGATATTGAATATGAAACTTCTCTGGGAATTGCTTCACCTCTTTGTTCTTAAATCGGGAACCATTGCCAAAAACAAGGTAGAAGACAACTTGAAGTGAGCAATGATATTATTTAGAAGAAAGCTACAAATGGCTTCAACATCATGGATGGAAGTGGAACAGCTTCAACCCATTTTGTAAAGTAATTTGTAGTAGTGATGATAAAGATATGTCCTTTAGAAGAATGAGGTGATATTTTACCAATAATATCCAAACCCCATTTTGCGAACGTATAAGGAGAGGTATGATTTTGAAGCTCTTGAGCAGGAGCACGAATAAGATAGCTATGTTGTTGACATTGCAGACACCTCTTAACAAAGGCAAAGGAGTCCTACTCTATTGTTTTCCAAAAGTATCCCATGTGAATTAGTTTACGCACCAGTGATTTACCACCAAAATATCCCCCTAGAGCCTGAGTGGGCTTCATGAAGGGAAATGGGGTATTTTTGCTTTAGTGAGACATCAAAGAAGAAGGCCATTATAATATTTTTGATAAAGAACATCTGAAAAAATAATGTATTGGACTGAAAGTTTTCTTATCCCAGTGTGAGTGTTCTTCGTCACATCATCGGGAAAATTTCTAATCTTCAAATAATTAAAATTAAGGAAGTTGTGCTAAGTAATTTTGGTAATTTTGATGGATTTTATTGAGGTGGAGTATTATAACCTTGAGCTCATGAAAATCACCCTTCAAGCTAAATAAATTGACTTGGATATATGGTTAAAGATAGTCGAAGCACTTAAATGAGAATATTTTTTGTTTTTTTATAGATATTTTAGCAATGTCCCAAAGGTCCAACAACATTATTTTACCATGAGAATGTTAAAACCAAATAAAGTCACTCTTGTATTTTACACAAACTAATAGTTAACCAATTATGTCATTGTAAAGTAATTTAATTTTGTTCACTTTGTTTGTAAGTGATAATTATAAAATACACAAAAGGAGACCTAATTTACACAAGAGACCTTAAGTAACCATGAGTTTGAAAATTAGGTACAGTGCCTATAAAACCTCACATTCTAATAGAAGATAAACACTATATTCTTAATACTAGGTGTTTTGCTTAATATTAATTGAATGGATATTATAGACACCTAATTTTGACTAAATGATTAAATTAGCAATCATTTTCACTTCATTATTTTAATTAAATTATTTAATTAAATTCATATTATTTATTCCTCTATATTAAATAAATAATTAATGTTATTTTATTAATCTACTATTAGTCTTCTATTCCAAAGTTTAAATTAAATAATACATTATTATTTAATTAATTATCCATTTCCCACTTCCTAAATTAAATAATTGTTTTAAGTATTTAATTTATCTGTCAACATTATCTTCTCTCAAAAAAAAATTATTCATTTTATTTATTAAATTCAATCTTGCACATGAAAATAATAATTAAATTTATTTGTTTATTAAATGTTTATGTAAATTCCACCTCACCTATTAACTGAGACTTACTTTCAGTTCACTAATCAATTTAATCAATCCACTCATTAATCAAACCCACTTTACTCCCACTCACTTCAAGTCCTCTAAGCAATCAATTCAATCCACTAACCGTTAGTCTAAGTTAACACTCCAATCAATTCTCTTAACTAAAACTATGTTTTACTTTGATTATTCCTTTATTCCTTTAGTATTTACAGTTGAATTTATTTGGTCACACATTTTGGCATGCCTGGTAGGACCCCATGTTGGTATGTGGCGACTGATCATGCTATACTATACACCCCGGCATGTATCCTTGCCGGGGTCCAGGCCCGGGCCGGGCCCTAAGCGGGGGTTTGGGGGCAACAACCCCCGAGGAAAAAAAAATTCCCATTTTTTTTGTGTTGTCACCAAAAAAGAAAAAAATGACTTTGTAAAACCCTAATTCTGGAAGCTTCTAAAAAGCTTGTTATAAGGGGTTAGGGTGGGGGTTATAGTATGTAAAAAAAAGGGTGATTATTCGTGAGATTGTAATTTTTTTGCACTGGATAATAAAATCGTTGGATGGTTGCGGTTTTGTGGATGTAGCCCGAATTGAGTGAACCAAATTAAATTCTCTGTGTTGTCTTGTTTCTGCTATAATTTTCTGTGCGTTTTATTTCTCTGTTTTATTGATCAAATATGCATTTAACTGTTAGATATTTTCCTTCTAACCCTAACACCCCATGTCCCTAATCTAACATTTTTTAAGTTTTTAATGAATTAAGAGTTACAACAACACTTTTAAAGTAGGTCGATGAATTTGACTGTTATACATCGATGTGTTTGCTATCTGTGGGGACACTTCTATTAGGTTAACACGTTTTTTAGTTAACGATGTGTTCGCTTCAACCTAACACTTTTTTCGCATATGAAAAATACAATGATGCATTTGATATATTTTGATGCTTATTTGATACATTTGTTCTCCATTTTGTAGGATTAGTTTAGTGCTTTTTGTGAAGTATTGACGCTTTTGTGTTTTACAACGACGCATTTGCAAGAAGGCAATGCTTTTATCTGGCATAACTCGATGTGTTTTTTTTTGAGGGTTTGCAAATTAATTTTGGATATTTAATTTACCTAACCCCTAACATGTGCCTATTTCTTGATTTTTTATTGTTAAGCTAACATTTGTGCAACTTGTGGTTTACATTGGGAGAATGCTAACATTTAGTTTTGGTGCCTAAAATGAACAACAATTTTCAATTTTCAATTTTCAATTTAGTTCTATAAATAAACCCACAATTTGCATATTTCAATTAGTTCTCTTAAAAATCAACCCACAACTTGCATATCTCAATTGGTGCTCCTAAAACTGAAACCACAACTTGCATATTTCAATTGGTGCTCCTAAAACTGAAACCACAAATTGCATATTTCAATTGGTGCTACAAAAATTGAACCCACAACTTGCATATTTCAATTGGCGCTCTAAAATGAACAACTTTAATATTTCAATTGGTGCTCTTAAATGAACAACTTGCACATTTGATTTTGGTATTTTAAAATTGGACTAAAAACTTTCATCTTTGAATTTGATGCACTATAATGAATTATATGTTGTGTCTACTAAACTAGTGGTTGTGTATGCTCTTTCTTTGTGCTTCGAGAAATCTTGGAAATCAAAAGAACCACTTAGTTTAAAATATTTGTATGTACACCCAAGGTGTGACTGTCTATGTATGCTCTTCCCTCACAACTCCAAAGAATAATTTTGGGAATCAAAAGCAATGTCATTACTATTTAATTTAGTAGGAGACCTACATGGGGATTTCATCACCTTATGGTTTGCTCTCAACCATGTGTTCAGGTGGGGTATAAATAGGGGGAGAATTAAATTTGTACCCCAAGGTGTGGCCAACATCCTTTAAGCCAAGCCTCAAGACCCTCAATATGTTGATGTGTATAGGTGAAGAGAGTGGAGGAAACCCCTCCAATCTCAGGCATCCATAGAGGGGCTCACTATTTATTGATTTTCATTATGAACCTTGTTAACTAGTAGCCTTTAAGACCTTTTTACCATCAATGTATAGTGGTGCAACATATATTATCATGTGTGAAGTTACTCGCCATGTATTGTCCATTGTTGAGGTTACCGATATTCCTTGATTGGGACCTTGTCCATTTTAAGGTGAGAGGTATGAAGGTGGTACATGACCCTCGTATACTATAGTCACCCATTCATTGGATGGTACAGCTGCAGTGGGTTGGCCCACTATAAGTTGATAAACACATTTTACTACTAGCTAGGTTGTGTATTCTTTGTGTTTCTTTATTGTTCAATACTAATGACATTAAATAGTGAGCTCTCGTTGAAGAAGATTTACAAACTCAACCTCAAAAATCATTGGAGTTAATAATTTTATGCTATTATTTTTTGTTTGCATTATTTAAATAGATAGAAGGTTTTAAAAACCCTAGGTTTATTTAGGTTTAAACTTGCAAAATATTGTCTTTGAATCAAAGTGATGCCCCTGAGTATCACTTTGAACCACTTTTGTTTGCAGCTTGATGAGTATGAATTTTCATCTTGGTGATTTTATCTTCAAATCGACACATCTATGCAACTCAATGCTTTTATCTTGAATAATCCTCTATTAAAATTCTAAAAAAATCATAGCAATGTTTTTTACTATCACACAATGACACGTTTACCAAGAAACCTATGTTTTGGCTCAAATCTTGTCACTTTTGTTAGGGGAAATGAACTTCTTTTGTTAGTTAATTTGATGTATTTTCTAAATGATGGGTTTGATTGTCAGTACCTCAAACAATAGAGTTCCCAAAAATCCAGATTCAAAAATTCACTAGTCATTCATCATAGGATTGAAAACTTATATCAAATAGACCTATAAGCACAATCAATCCTCCCAAACCAACAAATCAAACATCATCATATCATTATTTCATCTTGGGATTTTGTTAGAAATGTTGTCACAAGGATAACACCCTTTAGCTAAGTGTAAAACTCAGCTATCTTGTGAAACACTGGATCATCTTCGGACTATGGGTTGTCTATGATGAAGATGAACCTCCAAAGAGGGTGGATCCCCTAGTAAACCTCCTAAAAACTACTACCTTGGTCAGGAAAAGGGATAGAAGAACTAAAATGAAAAGATTTACTAACCCTAGGAGGTGATGAACCAAAAATACAAGACTTATACTTGTTGTTTCAACTCATAACATCTCTCAAAAATCAACTTTACCCTATGCACAACTTAGCTTTCACAAGCTCACACAATAGTGTTTCATAAAAAGGTTGTTCTCCAAG